>JAFVLL020016195.1:30493-104536 GCA_021397915.2 Tor tambroides
TTTCCCACTGTTAGGGACTCTCATCTCCTTCCACCCTAACTCACTCCTGACTGAGCACACATTACCGTTCCCGGGCTAAATGTATCCGCAAACAGGCACATCGTATCCGCCTACTCTACCTGCAAGGAACTGTGCGCAGCTGATCCTGGATCGGTTCATCCTGTCCTCATCACTGATGTCTGAGGCTGATGTCTGTTTGTTTATGTTGTAATGAAAGCAGCGCAGCCCACTCTTGACAGAGAAAAAGATTTGATACGATCTCTCCCGTCCTATTATGCTCGCCATTCTCATTGATTTAGAGTTCACATGCCTGTTTGAGCTACAAGGGTATGTTTAATTGTTTGTGGGGTGTATTTTTAGTTCGAGTGTGGGTGATGAAGGTTGGCGAAATCCCTTCTTTTAAACTCTCTGAAACCATGTTTCTTGCGTTTTGGGGTTTCCATGGTGACAGGCCACAAAAACCACAAAAAAGTATAAGTGGAAAAGAAAGAAACAAAGTGCTGCGATGGAATTGCTGCAGAATCATGGGAAAAATGATGGAAGGATTGAGAAATGGAAGTGCAGTACTGAGGCCTCTAAGGACGGGGTTGTGTCTCAATGAATTTCTTATTTCTGGAGGGCACGGGACTGAAGAGACTGTGTCATGCAGTTTGTAAATGGTCCAATTCTTTTTTGATTTATCAGACACATCATGAAAACAATGTAGCATTCTCTTGTGGCGAGATAAACGCTGGCTGCCATTTGTGAGGGATGCTCACGATTAGCTCAGCGAAGATATCTCTGTGGCGTGCGGTGTGAACATACACGCTTGGAGATAATGTGTTTGCTCATTAGGGATGACTTCCAAAGTGTACTACATTTTTTTTTAAAAATAAAACATGTCATTTTTGCTTTATAGCTATACTGAGAAGAAACAAAAGAGATCCTGCGCAACTCTTTGTAAACACTTTAGATGCCATGATGTAAAACACATTATTTGTGTAGCACATTCTTCATGTAAGATGATGAAATCTGAAAAACTGATTTTCATTTTAAGTGTTATTTTTTCTGAAGAGAACTGAGTGATGTTGGTCTGCATGTGCATAACTCACAGGTGGTTGCTAACTGAACTGGGTCAAAAAACAAAACAAAAAAAACTTAGAGAACTGTTTCAGGTTAAATGTTTGGGCTCTACCATCTGTCAGGTGAAAATCATACATTCACTCAAAGTAACAGCACACATCTTTTCAATCAGCCAACAAAATTTGAGGTATCGTTCAAAAATGTAGAACTGTCAATAATCAGGCTAACTAATCAGGCCTGTCAACTAATGAGAAACCACAAAAGTTACAATCCTTATCGTCCACAGGCTACAGTATGTTCCATCAAACCAAACCATATATTCTCTCCAACCACTATTATCAAGGACTTTTAGACCCTTGGCCATCTCTGATCTCGACCTTCCTCTTCCAGTAATCAGTTCCCTAGACACATCCATTCCAACCACAAGAGCATGAGCACTGTTAGGTCAGAGAAGAGTACCTGTGGGGGAGCCCTCCAGAACCTCCCCAGAGTAACGCGGCTCCTTGAAGACCGGTCGGTTGTCATTCTGGTCAATAACAGACACGTCCAGGTCTACTGGTCCCTCTACCAATCTGCCACTAAGGTCAGTGGTGGATACCTGGAGCTGTGGGTGAGAGACGAAGAGAGTGATTTACACACACATGCGCAAAAAGGAAAGATTCAGCTGTTTCTGGGAGTAATTGACAGAGGAAATAAAGTGCTTCTTTGGTTGCTTTCAGTGTCAGGCAATTGAGATTTCACTTGCGATGTGAGATGATCGTCAAACAGTTTCATCTTAGAATGAAACCTGAAGAAAACTTTTGATGGATGACAGGACTTTTAATAAAAGGAACATTAACATCCTGTGTTGCCAGCTGAAGAAATTTACAATGTTTAAGAATAATCAGGTATATGGCACAAACAAAAATAATCTCCAGAGATGTTTTACGCTTCACACTGTTCTCTCTCTCTTTTCTCTCTTTTCTTTCACCATTTGCTCACTGATATGAAACAGTGGGGTGTTTCTTAAATTATGGGCCCTTTAGAATGTTAAAAATACACACTTTTCGAAATTGCTAGTTTGCATACTATCAGCATCACCAGAGCCACCATGAATAAATGTCATTTCTACCTCAACTTTGGGATGGAAATTAAATTTGCAACATCTTAAAATAAAATACATATCTTTGTCTTCAAGCTAATTTCATACCTAGCATTGCTTTTAACCTAAATATAGACAACTGAATAATATTTTCCTACTTTTTGAATTTGATCAAATTGTAATTTGATTGAAAGTGATGCACAATAACAATATCTCGTTTTGTCTCAAGCATGCTTTTAAATAAATTAATTGACTGCAAAATAATAGAAATTTTTTAAAAACAATTCAATTAAAAATTTTGGGTTAAAAAAAAAAAAGAAAAAAATACTTTTGGTCACTTTTGGTCATGCTTTAATTTCTCTAAAACATATTTGAATGATACACATAATACATAAAAATGCCTGTAACTGTAGAAACAACCAGACAGACCAAACATGAAACATAGATTGTGATAAAAAAAAAAAAAAAAAAAAAAAAAAAGTGTGGATATTGTTGCAAAAATGGCAGACATGGACTGCCAGGGTCTTTAGGACGGCCTCATGGGTAATGGCTACCTATGCTGCCTGTGGTCAGCAATTATTGAAAGACCTGAGTGGTTTGTCTGTGATTGTGGCTGATCTGCGGTATGAGAGCCTGTCTGCTCTAATGGCGCTGAGGAGAAGAGATACAGAGGAAGAATGGATTACTGGTTCTCAGAAATACACAGGCAATTTATGAAGGCACTACACAGTTTGATTCAATTGCACTGCTTCTTGTTTGTCTGATGCAGGGTGTGATGCTGAAACCAGATTATATATCAAATATTCATGACATATTTGTGATGATAAGCGATGTTTGATTAGGTGTGATTTGAATGCACTTTTTATGTGACCATAAGGTAAAGACTGTCATTAGACATGTTTTCACAATCACTTCTTGTCCTGCAGCCATAAGAGTGCATGAGAGTGAGGCAAAAATATTTCAATGAAATTTGCTGATGCTAGTGACACAGAAATTACTCAAATTACAACTCAGTCAAAGTTTGATTCTTGCCTGTGAACTGCTGATGCAATGCTTCAATCAGAGCTTTGAATAGATTCGTTCAAATCAAAAGTTTGAAGATTTGTTTGCATCATCACTAAAATATGTTCAATAGCAGCATTTTACATATTTTAAAATAATAAAAATACAGCAAGAATTCAGCAAGGCCACAGTATATTTATTGAATGTGACAGTTAAAGACATTTATAATGTTTTTTTTTGTTTTTTTAGATTTGTATCTAAAGTAATATAAAATTAAATGCTGTTCTCTTAAATATTCCTCAAAGAATCTTGAATATTAAAATAAAATAATTAAAATAAAATAAAAATGTTTTGCAATTTATCATCATATTGTTATATTGGTTTTATAAATTATTAAATTAAAAGATTAAATACTATTCATCTTTCATTTAGTTAAAACAGAAAAACAACATGAATGGATTACTTTTAACTAGATTTACAGCAAGAATACAGCAAGAATTCAGAAAGGCCACAGTAAATTTTTCAAATATGACTGCAAAGACATTTATAATGTTACATTTCTTAGATTTTTATTTAAATTAATATAAAATTAAATGCTGTTCTTTTGAATATTCCCCAAAGAATCCTGAATCAACAAAATAAAATAAAATAAAAATAAAATACAGTAAAATAAAATAAAATTGCTGTTCATTTTAATATTGTTATATTGGTTATTTTAAATTATTTAACGAAAAGATTAAATACCATTCATTTAGTTAAAACAGCAAAAAAACAAAAAAAACAAAACATGACGATTACTTTTAACTAGATTTTACTGTATTTTACATTTTACAATAAACATTTTGAAACTTAAAGACGATGGCTGTTGGGGAAAAAAACACATATATACATATATACATATATATATATATATATATATAGATAGAAGTATAGTCAAATTGCTGAAAAATACTGAGATATAATTTCTGGGATAAGCCAAACCGTGTACCCTTGGCTAAATTCAGAACTTCGAACAGGTTTTATGTGAAAGCAGACAATTTACTTAAAGTGTAATAGTTCACCCAAAAGAGGAATAGTTTACCCAAAAATAAAAATTCTGTACTCTTCATCTCCGACATCCTCGGGTTGCTCCAAACCTGTAAGATTTACTTTCTTCTGTGGAACACACACACAAGTTATTTTGAAGAATGTTGTTATCGAAACCAAAAGGACAGTTTGGCAAGGACATGAGGATAAGTACATGAAGGGTGAACTATCTCTTTAAGTTTTGTTTTTCCACAATTCTTTCTCATTATCCCATTTTCCCAGCTTGTTTTTGCCTCACTGGACCAAAAATCCTCCCTTAGAGGCAACGAGTCGAACCACAGAGTCCAAGGTGACTGAAAAAAAGAGAGGTAAACCCGTTGGGGAGAATAGATTCATATAGAGATAAAGAGAAACAGAGAGACGAGAAGCCATACACAGCCTTACAAACAGGTAGACAACACAGAGAGCCATGTGGGGAAAATGAGAATGAATATGAAACAACAACAACAGCGCAGGGACGCGTTTGGGAGTGTGACAGGAGGGGTTCGTGAGAAGAAAAGGAGAGAAAGAAGATTTATCTGCTTTTCACAGTGTGAAGTTTCACAAGGGCCCACCTGAGAGCGCGGTGATGGCTGAGGCGCTAGCATCTGCCTCGCTTCTGTGCCTCAATCTCTCAGCCCCACCGCCTCAGAGCCAGGCCTCCCCAAAGCCCATATCACTTATTCATTCCTCCCTTCTCCGAGCGCTGCCGTAACCGTGTGCATTCTGCACACCCCCGGGAGGTGCGCGACGCAGAGCAAATGCAGCGAAACGCACAGCACGTCCTGTCTCTCTGCCTCAAACACAAACACGCACGCTTGTACGCCAAACATCACACCCCAGGCCAGACACGTTACTGCTTACTAGACGCTCCTGAGCAATTGGCCCGTGAAACACGTTAACCTGACGTAAATCACTGTCTGATAAAAGAGCTCAGAACTCTCCTACTGGGCACCTCTAACGCTCCCCTATAGAGTTATGTTTTATTTGCGCACCTGTAAACTGTGCTGAAGCAACGCTTGGAACTTTAGTTTGGTAGTTTGTGCTGACAGCCTTGCACCTTATTGCCTCCTTTGTACTCTTTAAAAAGTTTACTCTTTACATCAGTTAAATTCTAGAAGAAGGATGTGTCCTTCATATAGTGCATTCACTAGGTAGAAAAAAATTACTTTAGCAATGAATACCTGATGCCATGTTGTTAAATTGGCAACTTATTTTATTTTAATCATGAAGATGGCTTTTTTGTGCCCTTTCCACAACGCTTTGTTTCCAATATCTCCTTGCCATCAACCTATATGCACACTTTTATTAAAATAAATTATAATGGAAATAAAAGCTAATATTTGGTCTTTATTCTTCATATATACTCTGTATACTATATAGTACACTGCCATTCAAAAGTTTGAGGTCATTTGTTTTAAAGAAAGAAATTAAAACTTTTATTCAGCAAGGACACATTAAATTGATCAAAAGTGACAGTAAAGGCTTCTACATTGTTACAGGAATTTTAAATGTGGTTCTTTTAAACTTTCTATTCTTCAAAGAATAATGAAAAAAAAAAATAAATAAAATAAATTATTATTACTACTACTAAAATTAATTATTATTACAATTATTATTCATTAATATTATATAACAACAACAACAAAAAAATGAAATTTTCAAGATACATTTCATCACTGAAATGTATCTTGAACGCCAAATCAGCATATTCAAATGATTTCTGAAGGATCATGCTAAAGACCGGAGGCTGCTAAAAATTTAGCTTTGCCATTAAAAGAATAAAATAGATTTTAACACATATTTTAACAAATTAATTCTGATATTATTATTTTCATTTACTGTATTTTTATCATATAAATGCAGCCTTGGTGAGCATAAGAGACTTAAACCAAAAATAAATATCTAAGCAACTGTAGGGCTGCATAAAAGAAGAAATCTTACAAAAATTTACAGGTGCATTTAGGGAGGTGCTTTTAAGAAAACTACTTACAATAAATAAATAAGCAATTTGTCATTGTAAATTTCATAGTATACAAAAAAAGCTCCTTTAAAGGCACCTGTCTTATACTGTGACTCACAACGGGAACACTAAGATCTCAAATTAGCGGCTCATAACTCCTAGCTGTGTTAACGGATGATGAGTCTCCCCTCCCTTCTCACCCCAGTGGAAATGACCAATGATAGCACTTGCCATTTTGCATTACCCTAAGAGCCCATCAGGAATGATCCATTACACAGAGTGGCCAAAACGGGGGAGTTCCTCGCTCTGCCAGCACATTACCAGAGCGCTGCGATCGCTGCCAGTAATGCATGACATCACTCTCATCTGCTTTCTCTGTATCTCGTGGAGGCATGGGTCAGTCTCTTTGTCTGGCCCCGACCGGTGCAGTCATGATTCCGCTCAACAGATCTAATGCTCTTAATGATACAGCCTCCCCACATCAGAGTTTATAGCAGTAATGGTTCAATACATCATCACAGCCTGCTGCTCTGCACTCCGGCATTCACAGACAGAGAGAGAACATTTACTAGGGTTCACGCCGACTAGTCGATTAGTTTTGCCACTAGCTGACGTGTTGCCTGTCCCTTTAAGAATATGTAAAACTCTTCTATGACCTTAAATGAATAACTGTTGGTTCAGGGATCTTAAATATAATATATACTTTATCCACTCTTTCCTAATGCTAGGATTCCCCTAAAAAGACGCTCTTATTGATAGTTGCACTGTGGTCTAAAAGTCTGACACGACACTAAAAATCTAGGATACAATAAGTCTGGAAGTAAATCAAATCAAATAATAATACATATTTATATAATAAATAAATATAATAAATAAAAGTTTTAATATTTTCTAATCTACAGAAGCCTGTTTCTACATTAGAGCTGTTTGAGATTAGTTTCAATAAATGGGGTTGTAAAATGTACAGTATTTACAGACAACTATTTAAATGGATTTTTCATTAAATAAATAAATAAATAACACTGAGATATGTCTCTAAATATCTTATGTTCCACAAAAGAAAGAAAGTCATAGTTTTGTAACAACATAAGTGTGAGTAAATAATGACAATTTTTAATTTCGGGGGTAAACTATCCATTTAATTTCCAAAGATTTAAGAAAATTTATGAACCATTTAATGAATTTGCATTTTTTAAGAAAATTGATCAGTGCCTCCCTCGATTCCCTCAGATTCTAACATTAATCTTGTCAGCATGAACTGTCAAAGAAAAAAAAAAAAAAACATATGCCTTTAAATCTTTTATACATGTATGCCTTTTAAATCTGAAGCTAAACAACATTCATATCAGATTAAGCTACAGCAAGTATGGCGCGCACATTACAGCAGACATCAAACATCATTACACCCCGTCAGACCCCCCGGCGTGCCTCATTTTCAGTAAAACAGACGTGTCAGCGCACTACAGGAGCTCACTTCTGAGCACACACAGTTCCAGGCCTCATTTTCAAGAGACGTATGCTCACAGGCATCCATTGTTTCAACTATGCAATTATCCGTATGGGAGAAGGACGAAACTTACGTAAGGTGACTTCAAAAAGTAGCACCCTTCGCATATCCAGAAGTCTGATTCCTTTTAAAGCATATTTGATATCTCAGACTCTCTCCTCACAGAGATCCCAGCCTTAACTGGCAGATTTGTTGCTGTTGTTTTCATCCCATTGCCCTCCCTTTCTACCGCCTGCTCTTTTTGACTCTCATCTGAGGGGTGTTTACATCCCTGTCAAGTGCACTTATAACCCACTGGTGTTCGCACAGACCCTGTGAACCTTCAGACACAGGAGACGGACAAGTGCTTTCTCTCCCCTCACCGCAGTCAACATGTCCTCAGGTGATCTGCTGCAAAACAAGCAGCACAAACATACTGAAATCACTCTGATTCTGAGGACAGTAGTGGACTGAAAGGGACAGTATATATGGTTTTTCATTGGACAGTAGTAGATGTGATAAATGGAATTTTTAATGTCTATCTATCGATTAAAAAAAATGTACATGCTATATAGCATTATAGTTATATGTTTTCGCACTCATTTTAATTCTACTTCCCTACATTTCATTTCAAAATTGCAATTCCGCATCTTGCACTGAATATGAATTAAAGGGTGTTCTTATTTCAGTTCTGAATGCAAAACCCTGGTATCCACACAAATTGCTGAACCTAATGGTTATACAAATGAGTTTTCTTTCCATAACACAGAACTAAATGCATTAACAACTGAAATGATCAGAATGCAAATGCTATATATAAAAAGAATCAATTTACAAACCTAATTCTTTTAATGCTGTAGCCAGCCTGTGCTGGTGCGATGCATCACTTTACATTCGGAGCAGGCATCCAGTCATTGGCATGCATTCTGGCTGTTACACTACCATGCAGCCAGTGTCAGTCTGTCTGTTTTGCTTAGACCACATCTGTCCACATTTCTTCTGTGTGAATTTATAGCCTTACTTGTGACTTTGCATTGCTCCCAATCTCGCTTCCTACTCTCTTTATGTCTCCACTCTGTTCCTGATTACCGCAAAAAAAAAGAACCACAGTTGTCACATTATTGGCCAATACTATGCAAATAATATTCACCTATACTCTTTCCCACTGGACCTCTCTACTATATATTCATCGCTCTCGCATCAATATGAAGAGAGGGTTTCTTACAATAGCATCATCAGTATATTTAAAGGGATAGTTCAGCTGAAAATGAACATTCTGAAAAATGAAAATCACCCTCATGTCTTTCCAAACGTGTTTGACTACATGCTTTTTTTGTTTTTTTAATGGAACACGCATTTGCTAAGTATTAATTCTCCAAGCTGGTCTTTTCCATACAGTTAAAGTGAATATTGACAATACCAGTTGTGCAAGATTTGTAAGGTACAATTTTCAGTGAACAACATGAGACGCGTGTGTACAAGATGACAAAATTTTATTCATGGGTGAACTATCCCTTTAAATCTGCAACCTATGTAAGCCTGTTATATATATATATATAAATATAAACAATTGCAAGAAGTAACCTCAGAATTTGGAGAAAAACAATAGCAAGATATAAACTTAGAATAGCGAGATGTAAATTCAAAATTGAGAAAGTCCATCAGATTTCTTCAGAGTTTATATCTCACAATTTTTTTCTTGCAATTCTAAGAAAAACATTCAGAATTGTGAGTTTATATATCACAGTTATGAGTTTGTCACCAAATTTCTGACTTTTTCTCCTTCAGAATTACAAGAAAATAATTTGAATTGTGAGATATGATCTCAGAATTGAGAGAAAAAAAGTCACTTTTTTGTTTTATTATTTATTTATTTATTATTTTTTAAATTTAATTAACAGCAATGTCAACAGTCTCTCATTTGAGGTGGGAGTTTCATACAGTCTTTTTGTTTCGTTTGGTTTTTACATCATTCGGAGTCCCGGATAACAGAGGAATCAGTGTTAGAGTGCGAGAGAGAGTAGACGCAAATGACAAACGTAGGTTTCACTTTAGCACTGCCATCTCTACAGCCAAGGGGTGTGATTCTATTATTTAAAACAATTCATTATTAAAGAAACCTTTTTCACATATGTCACATTCATGCCTTATCCAATACTCTTAACATATCAGACTTCTTCATATGACCTTCCAAAAGAAAAAAAAATATGAATATAAAATTAAAATGAAATATTCTAACACCACAGGACACTTTGGCCTTTAACTATGATACTCAGTCCCCTTATTAATAATTCACTACACTAAAGCATCACAAAGCAACAAGAGATCAATGAGCGGGTTTGTGTGCAGCACATGTGGCCAGACTTGTCATACTATGATGGATGGAAATGATTGTCAGCTGTCTAGCGCACACCACAGAAACCATTACACCATTATACCTGACAGTGACTGAGTCATGACACAACCATACAATTAAGAAATATGTTCAAGTTGCAAACAAACACTTGAAAATACAGGATTTGTCTCAGTATGCCTCATTAGCTGTGTTTACAACAATAGCAACAATAATTTAACTATTGGCTCTAACTAAAGACAATTATATGAATAACAAGTTGCCATGCATGTAAACAGCAATTTTCAATTACCTTAATATGAATAATTACACATTTAAAAAATAAACATTTTTATATTTAAGACATGCAGAGACACTCTGAATAAAACCCTCTATTAGAAGTTTACCCTTCAATTTGTGGCAAACAGGAAATGCATTTATTTGCAAACTACAAATAAAAAAACTAAAAACTATAGTTGCTAAAATGTAAAATGGCAGCTTTGCCAACATTTCCATTAGGTTATTAGCAAACATATTCATGACAACAAAATGACAACATCAGTGTTAACTACCAGAGAACGTTTAACTAAACAGTGGCCAATGGGACCCAGTAACCTGTCAGTTTCTGGTTAATGTCTCAACATTTATGAGATTTATGTTTGGAAATCTAGATTATTTTAACATATTTTGTTTTACATACATTTTCATTCAAAATTAACATTTTTATTTAGCAAGGGTGCTTTAAATTATAGGATGCATTAAATTACAATTAGTAGATACATTGAGAAAATTACAAATAAATAAATAAATAAATTATCTATATATATATATATATATATATATATATATATATTTATTTATATATTTCAAATAAAATTGTAATTATTAGATTTTATTTTTTTTTACTTTCGGTTCATCAAAGAAGTTTTTAAATGTATCATGGTTTCTACAAAACAAAACAAAAAACAAAACATCAGACAAAACACAAAACACACAACACAAAACACACAACACAAAACAAAATAAAATAAAAAATAAATAAATAAAACGAAAATGAAATGAAATGAAATGAAATAGAAAATTACATATTCCTGAAGGGTCATGTGACAGTGAAGTCTGGAGTAATGACTGCTGAAAATTCAGGTAATAAATTACATTTTAAAGGGCATTAAAACAGAAAAGTTATTTTAAACTGTAATAGTATTTCACAATATTACTGTTTTTACTGTATTTTTTATAAAATGCAGCCTTGGTATGCATAAGAGTCTTAAAAAGAAAGAAAAAGAAAAAGAAAAAAAACATTAACAACTGAAAACTCATACGCTGAAAAACAAAGTTCTATCAAAAAAAAAAAAAAACTCTTTTGCACTGTACACATAAGGTTAAGATTATTGCAGTCAGTTAAAAGTTGAATCTGTGTGTAAACTATCAAAGAACATTATACCCAAGTGCTGTTTCCACTGAACAACACTGCAAAATTAGCCTGAGAATCCAACATGAAAGTGTTTGTTTGTTCTTAAGTTTATTCCTGCGGGATCCCAGATTTATATTAAACCTCTTCTGCACCATTTGGAATGTAAACTTCAGTTTCAATGATTAGAAATCTCATTCAGCACAAAAAAAACACTGAAGCGTTACACTCTACCTATATGTCTGTGAATGATTCTTATCTTCCCAGAATTTAAATTTTTTCAGACTGCTGTGCACAGAGCTTTGTGTCATGATGAGGATCTCTGTGACATTTTGCCACTGACATGGTTCAAAAGATTATAAAGATGAATGTTCATGTTAAAGCCTCCCGGTAAGGTTAAATTCTCCCGACAGGGTCACAGCAAGAGGCAGCCGCCACATCCCAGTACGCCTGTAGAAATATTCCTCCTCATTTCAGCCCACTGCAACGCCTGTTGTTTCATTATACCAGCGAGGTAGTAGTTTCTGCTAGCATCCCTAGAAATTTTCCCAAGCGAAAATTGGAGTGTATGAGCAGACAGTGATTTCATTTGAATGAAAATGACTTATTAAATCTGAAGGAAGAGAGAGAATGAGAAAATGGGGGTCTTCACAACAGTGAAAATTATAGATGTTCACACCAATGGCTTCTCTTGCCAAAATTAGCTTCTAGACACTATTACGCCATGTTCATTAGCTCATTATGTCTTCGTAAAACAGAATTGATAAGGATATAGTCCTCCCTTCCTATTTTTCTCTGCTAAGAATATGACAGTCCCATGTTTTCTATGAATTATATCCACGGAGTAGGCAGAATGGAGTACAATGTTTCTGATCATAGTTACTGTATGCTGGGTGCAGTAAAATATTAATTAATGAAGACTTTTTCAAACTCTTTCCTCTTTCATATTTTGCCTGAATGGCTCTACTCACGTAATATGGATTATGTCATATTCATCAATCTCTTACAATCATAAACAATGAAACACCTTAATTTGGCCTAAAAAACATTTCCAAGGAATTTCTACTGCATTCTTACAAAAGCATCAAAGGTGTATTTACATCTCAGCGGTAAAAAAACCAGAGAAAGTGGATTAATTAACATCCAGGAGACCTGAATGTCCCTCTGAGGTGTATCTATCGAATTTGAGCTCTCTTAGTGCAGAAAACTGCTGAACTTGGTGTTTTAACATTCTATTAAAGTGGTAGTGAATAAGTAAAGGAAGCTATACATATTCTCAGTATGCGTTCTCTGGAGATTTACTCATCTCCTCTGAGACTCCAGTCCACTGGGGCTGGATGATTGAGAGATTCTCCCAATAGAAATCTTCAAGAAATGGATCTGAAGGTGACATTTCCTCACACGAGTGACTCCCAGCAACATTTAGCAGTTCTGAGCTATTACAGTCAGAAAAAAGTCTGTACAAATAAAAGACAGCATAGGAGATGACTATTGAAAAACGAATGGGAAACTTTAATGCTCAATATGGTGGCTGTAGAAATAAATATCCTTCCTTTCAGGTAAAACAGCAAGTTAGAGTTCTAAAACTCAAAAATGCACAATTGGAAAACAAGACATCAACACAAAAAAAATGTGTGTTTGCTGTCTCCAAAAAAAAAAAAAGGTCTCAAAAAAATACAACTTTAATCAAAAACTCTGATTGAATCTAACAATGAATACTCAAAACATTATCCTGTTAAGAACTGTCCAGAATGCTAAGCTTTCATGAATAAAAAAGCCATATGGGAAGGGCACTCATAGTTGACCCTCAAATACAAAGAACCGGCTGGTAAGAATATAGTGGACAGACTTCCTATGAAGACTGTCCAACTGGAAACAGAAACCCCCACGTAAGATGTCTGAATACAGATGGAGGCTGGATAACTTTTGAGAAATGTTGAGAGAAAGAGAAGGATGGATGACTAAAATAATAGCAAACGTGATAGCAGTACACATTTAAATGAAACCTGTATGGTGAGAAAATCCAAATTGTGCTTCCAAATGGCAATGGCTTGTATTATTAGTACACGAGGGCTTGTTTCTCAGGTCTGGTTCTTCATGTTTCTGTTTAATGGAAGTAGTTCCTACAGCCTCTAATGTACAAAATAAAGAAGACCTACAGTTTGCAGCACTTGCTACTTGTAGCAAAACAAGAAGGAGATGCAGTCTTAACCAGCTAGCCATGAATCCATCCATGTATCCTTCCATCCACTGGGAATGCAACTGTATTGCTTATGCTGAATCTCAAAATTCAGTGAGCTGCTCTTGGGAGAACAGATACAGTAAAATAATGAAGTCAGGCTTCATGCCTGACAAAAGTTATTCTGAAAGCTAAATGAATTGATCTTGTATGTCAGGTTTTTTTTTCTTACTCTGCATGAGTATGTACACCGAGCAAAGTAAGTAAGTGGACTTGGGACATCTTGCCAGGGAACTCCTGTGAGACAATCTCTAATCCACAATTCCTGTTCACATCTGCTGTGTGTCTGCATGGACTTTAAATATTTCAAAGAGCCATCGGAGAGCAGCTGAGCTAGCCTGAGTGCTAGACTCATTTCCTGTCTGTTTCTGCCGCTCATTGCCGAGTGAAGAAGAGAGAGGCTAATGGGACGATAAAAAGTGAAAGCAAAGGTATACTGAAACAGCAAAACACTCTGAGGAACTTGAAATTTATTGCAGCTGTTACACAATATTACTGTACACAGACTATTTGCTGGGTTATGAAGAAACCATGCATCTTGTTTTGCTGCAAATACAGTCCAGGTGCAATGCTGCAAACTGTAGGTCTCTTTACTTTGTACATTAGAGACTGTAGGAACTGCATCCATTATCAAAGCGGCATATGGAAGCATGAAGAACCAGACCTGAGGGAACAGCCCGGACATGTGCGAACACAAGCCAGTGCCATTTAGAAACAAGTTTTGGATTTTTTCCACCACACACAATTTATTGTAACTTCTGTGTCAATGTATTCTACTGTCATGTTTGCTCTTATTTTACAGCTTACAGCGAGGCTAAAGTGTGTTGGTATTGCAAGTTCCCAACAAGAGGACAACCCTACACAAGACAACCCCAACAACCAATGCAGACAGTTTTGCAAACTTCTTAAAATTTACTGATCATCCAGAATCTATCATCAGATAAATTCTTTCTTAATATGAACTCTGAACACTGATTCCAGAAACAAGGGAGCATATAGAAAGAATTGGGGAGCAACTAATTATAAATCTTAACAGCTTGCCTCATGAATATTAATTAGCTGATGTAATATTTGCCCAGTCATACTAACTGATTTGTAATCCATCCATCCGTAAGACAAGACTGAGTAGTTTTTTAACATAACCTCACTTTTCCTTTAAGTACTGTGGGGATATTTAGAATGCCGAAAGCATGATTGAACACTTATTGATTACTACCTGTATTTTAAAAGGCTCCTTAATCTTCAGGAATATGTATGAAGTGCACATAATTAGTGAGCGTAAAAACAAAGCAAAAACGTTTGTTTTCTCAACAATCCACTTAAATGAGTAATTTGCCCAAAAATGAAAATGTGCTCACCCTCAGGCCATCCAAGATGTAGATTAGTTTGTTTCTTCTTCAAAACAGATTTGGAGAAATTTAGCATTGCATCATGTGTTCACCAATGGAAGTGAATGGGTGCCGTCAAAATGAGTTCAAAGAGCTGACAAAAACATCACAATAATTCACAAGCAATCCACATGACTCCATTCCATCAATTAACATCTTGTGAAGTGAAAAGCTGCATGTTTGTAATGAACCACCATTAAAGCGTTTTAAGGATAAATGTGTTTATTACAAACATGAATGCTTTTCGCTTCACAATAAGTTAATTGATTAACTGAGTCGTGTGGATTATTGTGATGTTTCAGCTGTTTGGACTCTCATTCTTATAGCACCCATTCACTGCAGAAGATTCAATGGTAAACAAATGATTTTTGGACTGCTTCATTTCTCCATACTGATGAAAAAACAAACTCTACATCTCTAGAATCTACATCTTGGGTGGCTTGTGGGTGAGTAAATATTCAGCAAATTTTCATTTTTGGGTGAACTATTCATTTAAAGGTTCTTTTTGAAGGTTCTGAGAAATACAATTAAAAAAAAAGGAGGAGGAGTATAAAATACAGATTCGCATAGGTATAAATAGAGTGACTTTAAAAGAAAAAAGGAGTGAGATGAGGTGATGAAGTAAATGATGAAAGAGTGAAAATAAGAGTAGAGGAAGATCCTTTATAGCAGCAGCCAGATAAAAATAATTGCTTGCTGAAATGCGTAGAAAAAAAGTCACCAGGGCTTTGGGAGGTGTTTCATACTGGAGCAATGGCTCTTGCCTCTCTAAAGGCATTATTCATTCACATTTGTGTGGTGGTTGCTGTCGCCTGAGAAAGCCTCAAAGACCGGCTCAGAGCTCGCCCTGCAAGTCCCTTGACGAGAGAGCAGCACTTCCCTTTTCCAATAACACAACTCATTTAGAGACCTGTGGGGCAAGCGAGATGGAAGAGTGCCATTTTTTCCACTTTTTAAAGAGGGGCATGACAAAACAATCCACTCTAGAAGTGTGCATGAATGCATCTTCATTTAGGGAATCACTCCCCCAAGTAAAGACACACATACTGCCAAAGACGCAAACACAGCAGAAACAAAAATACATTTCAAGAGAGCTCTTAATCAGAATCGCCCATAAATAAACTAATAAGAGCAAACATTGCAGGAACTACACAGTCTCAGCCTCAGACGGCACACCCACAGACTGCCTACTAAACGTTTCATACATATTACACACAAAAATGGTAACAATGCAGGATTCTGGCTACAACAGACCATTGAGAAAAAACAAAACAAGGTACTAAGTTGGTAACAATGAGCACTTTTCAGGAACATTTGCCAGAGTGGAAACAAATTCACAGTATATTTTGGTATCAATTAGTTCAGCTAAACCCAAAAATAACTCAAAATAATCAAAATAAGATTCAAAGTGGACCAGATCTGATAGATAATCAAATGCCTGGCTACGCAAAATTAATTACTGCAAGACTGCAAAGTACTTTTTTTTTGTATTATTATTTGATACATTTACATATATCATACAGTTTTTCTATTTCTGTTTTAGTAATTTTAGAGCATAAACTTATTTAGTCCAGTTAGTTTCTAAGATATTACTTCTAATTGTCATTAGAAAATTCACAATTTATTTATTTAATCATTCATTCATTTATACAACAGTTCTTTCTGGTCCTTGAACTTGAACACTGATAAGAGTGTTGATATTACAGTCCAACTGGAACTACGTGCCGCCTACTTCCATGTATGACAGTCAGCAGAAGTGAGGAAAAAAGTATTTATAACATTTTAAATATGGATATTTTTCTTACAAAAATGCATCGATTTGCTACAGAAGACCTTTACTCACCCCCCGAAGCCGTGTGAGGCACGTTTTATTACGGATGAGCGCGCTTTATTTGATTACTTTTGAACTGTTGAAAAAAACACCCGCTTACTCCCATTCAAACGCTTGGAAGAGCAAGGAAAAATTTTTAATATAACACCGATTGGATTCGTCTGAAAGAAGAAAGTCATATACACCTAGGATGCTTTGAGGGTAAGTAAAACATGGGTTAATTTTCATTTTTGGGTAAACTAGCCCTTTAAAAAAAAATATATATATTGCACATAACCCTTGAGTAAATCATGTCTTCAGAGACTATGGACACAGGTAGACTTAAATAAATTTCTTAAATACTGTGCAGCCACAACTTCTATACAGATTTAAACAAACAATAGATACTAGTAGTTCTTTAAAGAAAAACCACAGTTTGACATTCAGTCTCCTCTCAGTTTGACTCTGTACAAACAGAAACTTCTGACAAGCATAGCTCTGTGGCACTAAAGCATCTAAAGACTTTAAGAAAATATAAAATGGGAAATACGTTCACACAAGCTGCAGTTTGTACTGATAAAAAAAAAAAAAAAAAAAAAAGTACACTTCATGGAATTTGTTGCTCAGAAACCCTATAAAAAATCCTTTTGGTTCTCAAAGACTCAAATAAGTAGATTCTTGAAAGAAGCGTTCAAGACAAAAGTGTATTTCTAAAACAAGAGAGCTGCTTTTCATCATATAATATTTATACGCGTCTGTTGGTACATATTGAGTTTTACTTGAGAGGCTGAGGAAGAGGTGTTATCTTCAGAGAGAAAAAAGCACAAAAAAGAGAAGGTGAAAAATAAAACTGACAGTTTCCCTGTGTGCAGGGCAGCATACCTTGCTCACCAATGCCCAGTAAATTACTGGCCAGCCAAGCAGAAAAGAGGAGAGAGATTCGGAGGTGAACATCACCTGTCTCTGGACATATCTCCAAAGCCAGTCGTAAATGAAGTGGACAACTGTCTGGTTATTTTTCTCGCACGGGCGCACTCCATCGGAGGAATTCAAGGCCGCCTTTGCACCGCAATCAAACTTTTTTTTTTTATTTCCGCTGAGCCCTCCACCTGCCTCTCGGATTAATCGGAAATCCCCCTGAAAGTACCACCCCTTTATCCTCAAGCCAAGCAAGCTGCTGGCCTGAAAACGCCCACCGATCCGTTAATGTGAAATGACAGCCCAGCCACAGACTGTGCAATTCTGAAAATAAGATACATAATTAATTTAAAAATAAATAACATATGCAAAAAAATGTACAGAAAAAGAGGTGAGATGCTCTCGTTTGCTCTGTAGGAACATCTTGGCGCTGTATAAAAAAAAAAAAAAAAAAAAAAAAAAAAAATCACACCTCTATTTCAGTCCACAGCTATTAGTCACCTAATCTAAAATTTGTGGAAGCAGCATATTATTAGACATTTATGATTATAATTTTATAAAAAGTTACCATGTGTGATGTTCTGTTGTCAGGCCAGATGGGTCTCCCATGAGACCCTCTTCACCAGGTGTAAGTGTGTTTGTGTGTGTGTCTCCAGAGAGACACTTGAGACATGTGGCTCTACCAGTGGAGAGACATTTTAAGATCTAGCATCTACAGAAGAGCTGTCTAGAGACACTTATCCCTCCCTTCCCCTCTTTTTTCTTACCCGTCAAATCATCACTTCCCTAAGAACCTTGTAAGTGACATGATGATCCACTAATTTCAAGAGAGGTTCCGTCATCATTTGACAAAATTATGATGTATTTCAGTTCAAAGATAATGGATCTTACAACTCGTAACGAAGAGAGCAGGTGGGTTTTTAAGCATTTCAGCTTTTCTTTCTTTCCAAACAGAGCTGAGCATTTACAACTGGAATCCACTGTGTTCTAATTGCATTGTACAGGTAATTAGTGGTTGTAGAATCTATTGACACCCCAGATTAGAACAAAACATAGCACACACTGGCACAAGCTGGAAACAACGTCAAAACAGAGTACAATTCTCAAAAAAAGAGAAAAAGTTTTATATATATATATATATATATATATATGTGTATGTATGTATGTATGTATGTATGTGTGTGTGTGTGTGTATGATGCTATTTATAGATCAAAAAATATTTTAAAAATCTATTTAAAAGAAATGCTATTCTTTATTTAATGTAATAAAAATATCTATATATTTAATCATTAATTTAACATATTCAGAAACATTTGCCAAATGCAAGCCCAAGAGATCATCGTCTTGATCCATTCAAATTATTTCAAATTATATTTTATATGCTGCTATAAACATCTAAGGCACATCTCCTCAAATTTACAACTGCATTTTTAGCAGCGCTGCATTTAACAAAAAAAAAAAAAAAAAAAAAAAAGGAAAAAAAAGACACAGAAAGACAAAAATTACACATAAGAAAAACAAAGATCATTAGGGGGAAAATGACAATAAACATGACAAGTTAAGCATGTTTATTATCTTCATCTATTTTTGTTTCTCTTATTTACAGTATTTTGTTTCTTTTTTAATCTTATGAACTTTTCACTTTTTCTCTACTGATTTGATTCAAATTCAAATAACTTTTCTTCTTCTTGGAAAAATATTTGATCTTTCCAGCTTTAATTTCTCAAATGTATTTTACATTTAAACTTTTTTCTTGTGCAAAGTGCTTCTGCACAGCTGTAGTAAGATGGCTATAGCTTCCACTTAAACGTTTCTAATGTAAATGTGTCATCAAAAATTGGCTTGCACACACACACAAATGCATTCTAAAAATGTACATTTTTGTTCATGTTCATCAAACTTCACTTTATCTCTAAAGCAACTTAAATGATACTGCTTGTAAGCAAAATCCATCTGAAACAACCTGGGGTTAAGTGCTTTACTCAAGGTCATAACAGGCCAAAACTGAGCTCAAAAAATGGCTAATGTTGGTTTCCCTGCTCCACAGAAATACAGTAGTACTTATATGTATTAATGGAAACCTTTTCCAAACTTATTAGAATTTCAAGTGCCATTATTTACAAAGATAAATTATGATTTCATAAGGTTTTCAACTTTAAAAAGCATTGTGAAATGTCCTTGGGTTTCGAGTGATGTTATAGAAAAAATAAATAAATATATTATTATTAAAAGATTGCTCTTCAACAGACCACATATTGTCCCTCAGCTTCAGTTAAATTCATCAGACATTACACACAAGGTTTCTCTGCTCAGACAGATTTTTGTATACACCTTCTGCGTGCATGCAGCACTTCAGACCATATATCGAATTTATCCTCACAAGCATTGTGATTAATATGCCAGTTTACAGAGTGACCTTGCAGGAATCCATCATCGTTAAGCGACTGAGATAAAGCCTTCAACCACAGGCCAGACCTGAGAAGGCCTCCGGTGCTACTGCAAACTAAGAACTGACACCACACTCACAACAAGCCTCACTCTGAACAAAACCTCGATTATATCACAAATGTATAATGTAACATTCAAGGATCACTGGTTTTGATTGGCGGGTTGTTTGGGATCACGTCTATGTAACTGGTTTGGAAAACACAGGTTTGATAAGTGTTTTTGTTATTCCTGCTTAAAAAGTTGGCTAATGCTGGTCTAGGCAAATGGATCTCACCCGTTAGGACTGATTGATCAGCAGGGTCTGAAAAGTCTGATAAAGCTAGTTAAACTAGTTAAGAAGTCTTCTGGGACACCAGCACACCACCATCCAAAGCACAACATATTTTTTCAGGGATATTCTACTAGATTAGCATTTTCTGAAAGAAGTATTAGCGCTTGCAATGCAGCAAATGAATAGTGTTAAAGATTTAGCTAAGCTTGGGTTTTATGCATCAGTTCTGCTTAAATGAAATGCTGAATCAGAGCTGCTTTGCTGTTGTCATGTCACACAGCCGTGTCTTGTTTTAAGCCAGTTCACAAGTATCAAAATGTAGACACTGTGTAAAAGAATCTATGAATATGTGAAAGGAAGACAATCTGGAAAGCAAATGAAAGTAAGGGAAACAAATAGAAATTCAGATTGAAATATTTAATATACGTATATTATAATAAAGCCACTAGCTACGTTTCCATTACAGATTTGCATGATTTTTTATAAATGTTGATTAAAAAAAAACTGACAAGCATTAAAATGACAGCGTTTCCATTAACCGATGTTATGCGACTAAAACTCTTCATTCCTCTTGCAATAAGTCATGGCGACGGATGTTGGTAGGTTTACGTATAATTGCAGCCACCACACTAACCATTATTTTTAACTGAGGGAGACTAAGGTGTGTATCTTTAGCGAAGCAACACGGAGAGCTGCTTCTAAAAACGTGCCACAGCACGGCTGGTATAAACACAAGCATTGACTAGAGTGGCCACGATCAGCTCCGGGGGCCGTGTTGCAGCCATAATGCACCGCAGATGTGTGCAATGTAAATAAGGGGTTATCCAAGCATTAACCCTTTAAGACCTAAGGGTAAAATAGGTCATTTTCACATATTAAGTTTATTTGACTGTAAAATTCTTACAGAATGTGCTATTTTCAAGTGCAAAGTGTTATTTTTTTTCAGAAAACAGCTGGCTTTCAAAAAAGTACAGTTTTTGACCATTAATGTTGTGTGGTGAGTTTGTAAACATAATTTAAATAGACAAAAAAAAAAATAAAAAACGTAATAAATTTTCAAAATTACTGCAAAATTCAACTATATTACATATATACAAGTATTCACACCACATGTGAAAAAGTCTCACTCAGACTGCTCCCAAAGTCTCATCAAAATTCATCCCAATCGACTCTTGTGCTGTTTACTCCTCCTTCACCATGTTTTTGTTCGTTTTGTTTATTAGTTTATGCAATCCAAAACGCAGCGCTCCCTATCTCTCCATTCAAATTCTCCCTTCCCGCTCTCCCGGAAATCAGCCGTCATTTGTCGACGGAGCGCAAGAAATTACCGTAATAAGCCATGTATTGCCGAAAAGCGCATGTGGTCTGCTGTCAGGAGCAATTTGAATTATTTTGATTGTGCAAACCGTTGAAGAGTTATGGTAACATGAATACAGCTTGGTTTAATGTGTCGGCGCCGACACAGCCGGTTTTAAAGGGTTAATGGAAAGCAAAGTCCCTTATACTTGAGAGCGGCCACGTATGAGGTGTTTCTTGGAGGTCATAGTACATTAAAGAATGCTCATGTGATTTTATATAAACCAGGTGACCTGTAAATTTCAACAAACTGTTTCCATTGCAGTTCTGCGGAATATTCCTTTTTCGAATTGCCTGAAAAACCACCTCATGTGAGTGTTAAAACTTTTTTGCCATATATGGGAGTTTTTGTGAAATTAACAGGGTTTCCATGACAGATTTGCGCAAAACTTTTGCAATATTTTATTAATGATTTGATTGCATTTCCATTAACCAATGTTATGCTACTAAAACATCATTTTTTCCTCTGGTGATAAGTCATAGTAACGGATGTTGAAAGGTTTAGGTATATTGCAGCCACCACACTAGCCATTATTCTTAATCAAAGGAGTCGTATGCATGTATCTTTCATGAAGCAGCATGGAGAGTCACTTCTGGGACGATTCTGAAACATGCCGTGACGAAGCTGTTATAAACACAAGCACTGAATAGAGTGACCTATGCACCACAGATGTGTGCAGTGTAAATAAGGGGTTTTCGCAATATATGGGAGTTTTTGCAAAATTGACGTGTTTCCATAGGCGTATTTTTAATTCACAATTTCAATTTGCGCAATTTTAAGCGTAATGGAAACGCATCTACTGACGTGTTTCCATTGGACTTATTTTCAATTTGCACAATTTGAAGGGTAATGGAAACGCAGCTACTGTCGGTTAAATTAAAATAATTATATTAGAATTTTTTTTATACATCCTCAATCTGTCTGGTGCACTTTTCATGACAGATTAAGACCTTTATTGCATCCCATCCAATATATAAATAAATAAATAAATAAAATCCAATGATGACCATTCAGAACAAAACTATTAAAATGAACATTTCAGAAATATTACTACATTGTGGCATGCAAGCACTAATTAAAACATCCATTCAGCCTTCAGTTATCACCAAATCTATTCAGCCCTGCCTTCACTTCTTATCATTATTTGCTGACACATATGTTGATTGGCTCTGACCTTCATGTGATAAACTAGGACAGGGTAAAATCTGGAAACCTGACCACTTCCCTCGACATTTTAGCACTCTTCAGACTAATGGAGGTTTTAATCTCCCATTAAATGTTTAATGTTTCATTTCCACAGCCGTGACTGGTGCAGTACGGAGGGGGCTGATTAGACAGCAATACCAGCGGGTGCCATTAAACGCGACTATTGGCCTGGTTTTAGGTATCAGAGTACAATCTGAAAACAGAGATGCCACCGGTCTCTCAGTTGTGGAAACCGTGAAGGTCATTACTGTAATGCGCAAGGAAGCACACGGGCGTCCCGATGGACAAACTTCAGCAGGGGGAATAAGCCACGGTGGACCAAAAATGCCATTTCCACATACACTTAAAAAATGAGAGGCAGTCTCAGCATACGCCACTACAGGGATCATAACTGTTAGCAGGAAATAACTGCAGTAATTAGTGTTAGGCCACACATAATGAGAACTCTAATTGATGTTACAACGGGATATTACCTTAGGCCACTTCGAGCTGACCTAATAGTCTGGATTTTGCACTCAAAAGGACAGTTTTTTGAGATGTGACAGAGGACAAACGGTCCTTATAGTGATGACTGTGGGAAGCAATGAGTTTAACCCTTGAATGCATGAATGTTTTGTCAAATATTTTTATATATTATAGCGACCCAGAATGTATATCTACCTTGGATGAATCTCTAAACTGCCCCAGTACTATAAAACAGTCCTGATATTTTAATAACAATTGCAAAGTATTTTTTTAAAGCATATTTTGTTATCTGTTGGAACTTGGAAGGGTGTTTTGAGCAACTGCTTCACCACCATCATAACTTGATCTGAACCTATTGATATGTTAATCTTAAAATGTTTTCATCATCTTTAAAATCAGTATTTTGTTCAGCAACAGCTTCGTCATCAGATCCATGACGCTAATATTTGATAATGAACTGTCTCTGCAGTAAATTGCTGAGCCATGCCAAGATTTCCTGATTATACTTTTGTATTCTTTTGTTTCCTGCGGTAATATTTATGAGATGGCACCTGGACAAATAGGGTATTTATAATTACTGTAATGTCAAATATTCATCACTGTTGAATCTGGGGGGACAAAAAAAAAAAAAAAGAAAGGGTAAACGGACTCTTTTTTTTTTTTTGTATTTACAAATTTCCATTCTTTCCTTGTCATATTGTTGATAATGAATAAATTAAGGAATACTAAGAAGATGGAGATCTAACTTTAAAAAAAATGAATGAGGGAGAGGGTTGTGGATGGCATCCTGGGTCACTAAAGTACAGTGGCCCAGCGGTGCACAACACAACAAAATCTCTACAACACAATGGAAACAAGCCACAACACAATGAAATTAGCACAACAAAGCAGAAACAAGCCGCAACACAATGGAAACAAATCGCAACACAACAAAAACAAGTCGCAATACAACAGAAACAAGCTCCAATAGAACGGAAACAAGCCACAACACAACGAAATTAGCACAGCAAAGCAGAAACAAGCCACAACACAACGGAAACGAGTTGCAACACAACATAAACAAGCCACAACACAACGAAATTAGCACAGCAGAAACAAGCCACAACACAATGGAAATGAGTTGCAACACAACAGAAACAAGCCACAATACAACAGAAACAAGCTCCAATAGAATGGAAACAAGCCACAACACAACAAAATTAGCACAAGACAACGAAACAAGCTGCAACACAATGAAATTAGCACAACATAACGGAATCAAGCCACAACACAGCGAAATTAACAAAACACAATGAAATTAGTCCTATGCGTTGTGTTGCAGCGATTTGGCTGTGTTGTGGTGATTTCGTTGTGCTGTGCCACTACTGGGCCACTGTACTAAAGACCCGAGGTATGCATCTAAGGGTTAAATGCACAAACTGCAGTGCAGTAAAAAAAAAACAGAAGCTGACACAGATGGTTACCTGATTGGTTGCACGCACAGATCTCTCATGTTTAGCATCTAATATCTCTTAAAACAGTTCAATTTAAACCAGCTTTGAGAGCACACAGTGCTCAGTATACAATTAAGATCATATAAATACCAGCAATTACTTGGAGGACAGATGGCACGCACCCACACACAAATAAATGTGCAAAAAACACACGCGCACAGATGCCACCAATCCCCCGCCATCAAACGCAGCATGCCAGCGCCCCGAGGATCAGGGTGTGTGTCAGGTCCATGGCAAACAAACAGCTGTTGGACTCACAGGTCTCGCTTCAGCCCTACGGTGGACCGAAGCAGTTATTTGTGAGAGACGAGCATCAGCCCATCGTGATATCGCAGTGCCAACCCCGCTGTGGGCGAGCGCAGAGTCTGTCTACCTGAGACAAGGCACCAAAACACCCCTCGACACATCATCATGTGACTCTTCTGCAGGCAGTGGAGCGGCACTGTCATTTGGCTGCAGCTACACAGGAAAAAACATCATCCATATGTTCTGTATTAATGCATGAGTAGCTTCTTCATCTTTTTGCTTTCTATTTTTCTCTCCGACTAGGTGTCTAGTGTTTTATTCATGTGGCTGACACTGAGGAATGATTTTTGAGAGTAGAGTTATGTACAGAGATGAGCAACATGTTCTTTCAACAAATGGGAATCTAATCACTTTATGTCACTCAAAAACACAATTGTTTTCTGTGAAATAGAAAAGAAGTTACCTTACAGAAAGTCCAAGCTGCTCATGGATGAGCACAATGTTTTCCATATAATATAAGCTGACCATAAAACAGTCCTATACTCAATATATGCACAATATTTCATTTTTTCTAAATAAAATTCATGCACTTGTCTCAGTTTTCTTGCAAATATATATTATTTGGATATGCAAATATATTTGTAAATTCAATGTTTAAAGCTGGTTTGTGGACTTAAGGATAATAATTTCATTAATTTGTAAAAATCAAATCTATATATGGATTAAAATGTGAAGTATTTCTTCATAAAAAATAAAATTAATTTACTTGCCTCAGTTTTCTTGAAGAAGTATTTATTTGGTTATGTAAATATATTCTTTCAAATATTATACCAAAGAGTTTCTGTGGAAAACCTTAGGGAGACATTATAGCTATTCTTTTGTTGATGACAGACTACTAAAAACCTTAATTGTTGAATTTACAAACATTTACATATCCAAATAAACAGAAATATTTCTGAAAAAAAAAAAAAAAAAAAAAAAAATCAATCAGTGGAATGCATCCAAAACAATCACAGAACCTCTCAATACACTGCCTAACTTGGAAGGCTGATACAGTATCTGGAGTATTTGTGTTTTCTAACCACTAGACCACAGCTCCAACCACAATCGTTTTTTTATTTTTTATTACTCACACTTATCTGATCTGCTGTCTTGCTGTATAACAGAATCATGCTCTTTTAATCTCCTATTTTAGAAGCTGTTTTGGAATCAGCCACTCGTAAAGCGATCACAACATGGATCCTTCATCACAGGTCCATGACACAGAAGCCTGATTCCTGATTCCAGTCCAATAATAAAGCCTTTATCGTGGCCTTGTTTTTTGCAGCAGTCTGGCCATGAACGCCACAGAGAAGAACGTAATTAAGGAGTCACTTTGAAAGAAAGAGCTTCTAAGATGTCAATTGCATGGTTAGTTAGTCGGTCTGGGGAAATTCTACGCTTCCTAAATATGAAAGAATCGCTCAGGGGATTTGTGTGTTCCTGTGTGTGTGTGTGTGTGTGTGTCTACACATGTGGTAATGTGTGTGGGCACCTCTGTGTTTGCATGTATGTGTGAATGAGAGTCAGTGCAACTCTCTGTATATTCATGCGGTGTGTGAGAGTGTGTATCTGCCTGCCTTCCAGTGCCCATGTGTTCTCATTCCCTACAGGTTGGATCTTTGGCATGTAAATTTAAACAGTGGGAATTAAACAGCTTCAGTCGATTGCTGTAATGTGATAATAAATATCCATTCATTGGAGGCAACGTTGCAACTGGTCTCTTTTTGTCAGCCTACTATGATTTGTCTGTCCTCTCTCAAGTCCTTATCCATTGCCATTTCTTTCAGCAACCACCAAACAACCCCACTGCCACACCTAGCATCCACTAAAACACCCTAGCAACCCCATAGAAACATGGTAAAACACTTTACAAATGACACTACAACACTTTGGCAACCACCTAAACACCCTAGCAAATGCTTAGCAACACACTGTAAACCTTAACAACCTCACTGCATCCACCAACAACACCCTAGTAACAACATAGCAACATGCTATACACCCAAAACACTTTAGAACAAAAAAAAAAAAACACTTCGGAAACTACCTAAAACACCCTATCAGCTGCTTAGCAACATGCTAAAATCTTTATATCTAAAAATCTTAAAACCCTGGAAACCAACCAAAACACCCTAGCAACAACTTAACAACATGCTAAAGAAAAAAAAAAAAAAAAAAAAAAAGGTTAAAAAAAAAAAAAAAAAAAAAAACGCACTGCAATACCCTAGCAACCATGAACAAAACCATAACAACCGAACAACAACATGCTAAAACATGTTTACAATCCACATTGCAACACCTTGGCAACCACCCAAAATACTTTAGCAAGCACTTAGCAACATGCTAAAAACCTTAAAAACCCCACTGCAAAACTCTTGCAACCAAAACCACCCTAGAACCATGCAGAATAATGCCAAAACACGTTAGAAACCACACTGTAACAGCTTGGCAGCCACACAAAATATCCTACCAACCACTTAGTAACATGCTAAAAAACCTTAACCCTCATTGCAAAACCCTAACAACCACTAGTAACACCTTAGCAACGACATAACATGCTAAACACTCTAACCACACTTCAATACCTTAGCAACCACCCAAATACCCTAGCAACACCTCAGCAACCACATAGCAACATGCTAAACACTCTAACCACCCTACAACACCTTGGCAACCACCCGAATACCTTAGCAACACTCTAACAACCACACAACAACAAACTAAACACTCTAACCACACTGCAACCCCTTTGGCAACCACCCAAAATACCCTAGCAACCATACAACTACATACTAAACACTTTAACCACCCTACAACATCTCGGCAGCCACCCAAAATACCCTAGCCTAACAACACCCTAGCAACCACACAGCAACATACTAAACACTCTAACCACTAACCACTCTAACACTTATAAAAAAAAATAAATAAATAAAAAAAACCCACAAACAAACAAAAAAAACAACACACTGCAATACCTTAGCAAACACAAAAAAAACCATAACAACCGAACAACAACATGCTAAAACATGTTTAGAATCCACACTGCAACACCTTGGCAACCACCCAACATATCCTAGCAACACCCTAGAAACCACACAAAAACAAACTAAACACTCTAACTACACTACAACACCTTGGCAACCACGTAACAACGTGCAAAATGCTCTAACCACCTTACAACACCTTGACAGCCACCCAAATATCCTAGCAACCACTTAGTAACATGATAAAAACCTTAACAGCCCCAAAGCAACACCCTTGCAACCACATAGCATAACACACTCAAAACACTTTAGAACACATTAGCAACTGCACTACAAAAACCTTGGCTACGGCTCCTTGATTATGGCAAAAATCATAATCATGATTATTTTGCTCAATACTGTAATCACAGTTATTTAATACAGTGCTTCCCAAACCTGTCCTGGAGGACCCCCTGGGCTGCACAGTTTGTATGTCTCCCTAATCAGACACATCCAGTTTAGTTCTTGCAGTCTCTACTAACGAGTTGACGAGTGGAATCAGGTGTGTTCGATAAGGGAGACATACAAAAAGTGCAGGGCAGGGGGGCCTCCAGGACGGACTATATGACCAAAACATTATACAAGTGATATATTTAAAGATGTTGATATATATCAAATATATATCTATTTTCTGTAAATAAGATCGCTATGATATCTACATTTTAGAGACCAGCAAAATTTCACAATTCTCAATACTACAGTGGAGTACTAGGGTAACTAATATTAGTAAAAAAACAAACAAACAAAAGAGTCCTCAGAATTATTGAAAATAATTCAACTAAGTAATAAAAAAGCAAAGTACAAATAGAATAGAATAAAAAGATACAAATGAATCAAACTGTGTTTTAAGAGTTTTTTAATGCAAGTCTAAAGCATTCAGGTAACAGCCTACTACATAAAAGAATTATCGAATGTACAATAAAACAGCATAGTCTTCACTGTAAGAATTAAACTTTCTTTGTCTTTTATTAAAGCTACAAAGTCCTTCAGTCAAGAGCAGTGAGTGATTTTGTCTTTGTTGTTTCTTTTTTGATTAATATTAAGCACATAGTCCGCAGCAGGAATATAGCCCACTGTCACTTTAAGAGCCGCACGGATCCAATTTACTGTTACACATGTATTTTCATTCTTAACTCTTTATGTTTATTTATTACATAGCTGACGAGGGTTTACGTGAATAATCACTAAGCGTTGAATTTTGACACATTTTTGCATGTATTTGACCATTAAGGCGCACACTTGTAAAAGTTGACTTTACCTATACATGTTCTGATTCGTCTCTAAGCGCATGCACAGAAATCCTCCTCAGGAACAGCACAAGTTCTCTTGCACTTCTAATCAACTTTAATAAATCAAGCACGTCAAAAGTGACGTTACGTGATTTTACTGATTTGCATGTTGTTACGATCCTCGGCATCATTGTTTTTGTGTATCTTGCTTTGTGTACGTGAGTGTGTGTGTGCAGGGACTGGCTGTTCATCAAGGAACGTGATTGGTGGATCCTGAAGCAGAGGACTTTAAAAGGGCGGCACTACCAAAACATGGCGAGCTCACTTTGGCATTTGCTGTTGTGGCGTGAAGAGCTATAAATATAGGGGCAGTCATAGCCTAATGGTTAGAAAGTCGGACTTGTAACCCGAAGGTCACGGGTTCGAGTCTCAGGTCCGGCAGGGATTTTAGGTGGGGAGAGTGAATAACCAGCGCTCTCTTCCACCCTCAATACCACGACTGAGATGAGACCCCTGAGCAAGACACCAAACCCCCAACTGTGTCTGTGTTCACTGCTGCGTGTGTGCAATTGGATGGGTTAAATGCAGAGCACAAATTCTGAGTAAGGGTCACTATACTTGGCCATAAGTAAGTTTTTATTCAACCGAAATAATCAAAATAAAGTGTCCAAAGGGGAAAATAGTGTCCAAAACAAACAGGGGATCTGGTGTCCTCATCATGCTGCGGTGTTCGTGAAGGAGGGGCAGTGTTCAGAAAGGAAGGGGTCCGAGGAAGGGGCAGAGTCCGGCAGCCGCACGCGCTCCCCTCTAAGGTCCGGGGCGCGAGGGGGTGGTGGCTTCCTCTGGCGGCTTCATCCTCCTGGCCCACGGCGCTCCACGGGGATGAGCGGCCCGGCATCCTGGCCTGTCAGCCGTATAGCGGGTGTGGTTCTCGTCCGGACCGTGGGTCCGGCAGCTCATGGCTCTGGCGGCGTGGGATTCCCTCGACGCTCCCTTCCTGGGAAAAAGACCGGTCTCTCAAGGAGAGGCGCGCTTGGCATTTAACAGCGGCGGTGATGAGGCTTCATTCACTTCAGGTGTGCCTCATCACACGCCGCCAGACCTGGCTGTTTCAGAGCCCCTTCTCTTCCACACACCCACTCCTGTCGGGAGCCTGGTGAAGGGCAGAGATTAAGGGACGGGGGACGGGGTGACGATGATCATAAGGGGGGAGGCAGCCAATTCATCACAATATATATATATATATATATATATATATATATATATATTCTTTTAGTTGCTTTGTTTGCTATTTTGGCCTTGGGCCTCTCCGAAGCTAATGCTCCTTATATTCATCTCACTCTTCTTTAATAAATTGTATAAACTTATATCTGTTGTCTTTGGTGATCTGTTGGCTGTGGCTGGAATCCTGTCAACATCACTCGTTCGTGTGGCAACCAGAAACCTTGGCAACCAGAAACCACACATTGGCTCGTATTTGATTATGAAAATTCAAACACACTTTTTTTTTTCATTTCAAACAGTAAAAATGCTGTTTGTTCAGAAGGCTCATAAGGCAACTAACGCATATACATGGAAATTGGGAGGAATAAATAGCGGAGAGTAAAAACTTGAGGCCAGAAACTGCTGCGATTCCTGCAGTGCCGGTGACTAAGATACACAGCAGCGATGCAGCACCGCTTGTGAAAACAGTCCCTGGCCTGGATCCCCACCTCCCCCTTCCCCACATGTGCTGCCACACGCCTGTGATTACTCCTAGTGTGAGATTGGCTGGAATTAGCTGTGGTGTAATTACTCCTGATGTGCTGCAGAGGGATCAGCCGGAAAATGCGGTTATTCCCACCAGTGTGGCTCAGGAATTAGGTGAAGTGTGGCAGCGCGGAGGTGTTGCACTACATATGTGTGCGTAAGGTGATCGAGGCGAGAGGGAACTGGCCCATCTGTGTGATTAGATGGAGAACAACACGCCATTAGAGGTCAGGGGCTCCAAGGCTCTCAGCCATAGCAGGTGAGCCAGTGGATTATTGCAATACTGACATGCCCGCTTGTCAGACTTGTTCCCAAAGCCACTCAGAATGCCAAGAGAGAAAGGGAAAACAATGATGGAGGAATAAGCTAGCAAAAGAACAAGAAAAAGAAAAAGTGAAAAAAATAATAATAATTTCTGGTTTTGGACAAAATGGTTTTGGAAGGGCAACATCACTGATTGAAACATTGATGTTTAAATAGTTCTCCTATAATTATGCATTTTGACTGTGTCAGTGTCTAGTTTGTGCACATAACATGGACAAGTTACAAGAACAATGTGAACGCACTTTAACATGACCAAAAATGATACTAAAGTGTGTATGTAAAATTTGTTAAGCTGAAATAAAGATATTGCTGAAGAACCAGAGTTATTTAAATATCATTACGACACTACGAGTTTTATTATTTTTAATTAGCTTTTATTTTTTATTTTAAAGTTTGTCATTTTGTTGTGTTTGTCATTTTTTTAATATATAATAAAATATAATTTATATGTATGTATTAATATTTATTTTAGCTTTAGTTATTTTAGTTCATCAAGATAAAATATATCAGAATGAGGAATGAGGCATTGAGAACTAGCCGAAATAATTATTTTATTTTATTTTAACAGTTAATATCATTTTATTTAAATACTTAAATATAATTTAAAGTCAAACAATTTTATTTCAAGTTTTTGTTATTATTATTATTATTATAGTTTTAGTTGCAATTCCAGTTTATTAGTTAACTACAGTATAATAACCCTATGAAGGACTGTTTAATTTATCACTTGAGAACTTGACACTCTGAACAACATAATGAGTTCAGTTACCCAAATTGAATTACTGAAACATTATTTTCAGTTTCGGTTTTCCGCTACATGAAAACTTTAATGTTAGTTTTGTTGTTTCAGTGTGGAAAAACATCACTAAAAGTAAGAGTAATCATTCTCAGAAAGACACAGCCAACAGATGCAAAAACAGCTGTTGTTAGCATCATTCCTTCATCAAGATAGGAGTGTGTGAGCATTAGTGCTGTAAAATGTCAAGCTTTGATGTGCGCGCGCTCGACGCACGCTTTTGAGATTGCGGGTGGTGTGGATGTGAGAGAAAGGGAGATAAGGAGATGTAAATGTCAAGTGCTCTGCCGAATGAGGGCTTTGATCCCGACTGGGGTCTGCATACCTGAGATTACCCTTCTCTTCAGAGCACTCACCCGCTCTGCTGTGACCACCAGACCTAAACCATGGAGGTTATTAAAATGCGAGAAAGCCCAATGTTTGGGCAGCTACAATGGAACTGTAGATGCAAGATAATCATAATTTGAAGCTGTTAAACTAGTCACGCTACTTTTTGGAAAAAGAAGTTAGCTACACTACATGCTACAAACAAAAACTATAACACGAAACAATGTAAGATTTAATCAAGCTGCATTTTTGCTGGCACAAAAACAATGAGAGGTTCTGAATGAATGAATGAATGAATCTCTGAGGATTACAGTGCCGAACTTCAAATACTATATTTGTACTAAATACAACAGAAACTACATAACCAAGTCAAAAATAATTCAACATACTGTTAATAGACTTGAATGAACCCATCTTTTTTCTCTCTCTTCATTTTCATCATCCCTCCAATGATGAATCGTACTTTACAACTCTACATTTGAGAAAAAGAACCATTTGAAACAACTCACTAGACTTTCCCAGTCTACCATGCAAAAGTTGGGTGATTGATTGATTGATTGATTGATTGATTGATTGATTGATTGAAGCATTACGCAACAAAACATTGATAAGTATAAATGTATCGTGAGCACTAAATCAGCATATTAGAATGATCTCTGAAAGATTATGTGATACTGAAGTAATGGCTGCTATAAAATCAGCTTTGCTATCACAGAAATGAATTACATTTCAAATTAAAATAGAAAATAATTATCGTAATATTTTACAATGTTTCTGTACATTTTTTTCAAAAACAGTAACCTCAAAAACATCAACCTCAAACTTCTGAACAATAGTGTAGTTTTGAGACCATTTGTGATTTGTGCCCAAGTGTACTTGTAAAAGTCAAAATTCATTTCAGAAAAAATTACAGAAAAAAAAAAATAGTAAAAGTACTTCTGACTTTTAAAAACATTAAAAACTCTTACAGACACAAAGTTTTTGAACAGTAGTGTATTAGAGAGAAAAGCTCAGGTGAGTTTGTTTGATTATTCCTTCTGATCTTAAGAACAGTCATGTACTGTTTGTTGAGGCTACACGGCTACTGGATAAGAAATAATAAATGGCTTCCACAAGAGCTACTCTACTTTTAAAGCCACTACAGGAAAACTTACGTAAGTGTAACTACTTTTACTTCCCAAAACTGTCCAGCACTCTATTAGCATTCCCTTCTACCTCAAAGGCAGCTCCTCGGCCGGGGGAGAATCCAGAGAAGTATGTGATTTGGAATCTGCCATCTTTCCTCACAGAACTTTTTGGGCCCAAACACACATACACTTGTCTGATTTAAAGTTTGAAGTGCCCCAAGCAAGAACAGCCTGTACGCTACGGCTCCAAAAAAGCAGCAATAATATAAAGAATGATCTCTTATTAAGAAAAGAAGACTTTTTATTGAAAAGACAAACCAAAGGCATCAGGCTGACAGAGATTCTCAAAAACCTTGCTAAGAACACTTTATCGGAGCATACCAGTGGGGCGGAACAAAGCGAGGCCGGAAGACCAACTCTTTTTTTTTTTTTATTAAATCTGTTCCTAGCCAGACAGGTGGATATCAAACTAAGCAGAGCCGCTTTAGTTTTTCTCTACAGGGGGATAGAAACCAGGTAAACCCTCCTTTATCGGTCAAACGACAGAGGACACAAAGAGAAAGAGAACAAGAGCTCTGGAATTCTCGAATCAAAGTATCAGCTTGCTCAACCAAGCAAACAATTCAAAGGAATCGCATTTGTCTATCTTGTTATCTAGAGTTACCACAGGGTGGTCCTTTCTTCTGGCAAAGCTCTACATATTGAAAGGTCTCTTCTTTTCTGGTTAAAGATTCTAAGAAATGCTTTCATGTTTTGATGCACTGCCTATTAAAACAGGAAGGAGGTGGGATTTATTGAAGGTCTAGCCAATAAGCTTTAGACCTGCACCAGAGCTAACAATTCGCCATTAAGATAAACAGGAACAAACTGCTTTTTCAGGTATCACAGACCTTATTTTATGGTTGAAGATCAACAGTACAGACAGGAGGAGGGACATATTATTCTAGAGAGCATTTGATTAGACAAAATTCTGTGTAGTGCAACATTAGTGTCATCAAAGCGAAGTGTCAACTTTTACAATTAAACTAGGACACAATAGTCTCAACACTACTGTGCAAAATATTGGTGTTAGCATTTTTTTTAATACAGTTAAAGCAGTAATGTGAAATAATATTATGATTTAAAATAACCATTTTCCATTTTCTAACTCCTGTGTTGGCAATACCGAATTCTCAGCAGCCATTAACGTCACATGATTTATCAGAAATCATTCTAATATGCTGATTTGTTGCTCAAATAACATTTCTTATTATTGTTAATGCTGAAAACGAAAACAGTTGTTCTGTTTAATATTTTTTTTGTGGAACTTGCGATACTTTTTGTCAGAATTCTTCAGTGAATAGAAAGTTCAAAAGAACATTTATTTGAAACAGAAATATTTTGTAACATTATAAATGTCTTTGCTGAGTAAAAGTATTTTTCACTGACCTCATTTTTAATGAGGTCTTTAAAGACACTTTTTTCCTCTATAGAGCTATCAGTCAACCTGATAAAGTCACCATCAGACCACTAATGCAAAAACGGAAAGGAGCCACCATGTTCACACGCACAAACTCGCAACACACATTAGCCAAGTGTCTGACAGGCCAGCTGACAGCTGCATCATTGATCTCGCACACGTTTTGTAGAATAACTGCCTCCTCTAACTGGAGTTCCACATCCTGTACGGCAGTCGGCTTTCCTTCACTGAGCTGCTCGCTGGCTGCCGAAGAGACACGAATCATTACAGCCATTAATCGCCTTGATGCATGGAGTGAAGCAAAAACATATTTTCTTTTCGATTAGGGACGATCGGTTATTCACACGACAGTCTAATATGACTTAAATAAACCTGCAGTTTTCATGTAGAGCTCTTTAACTGAACTGCTACACACTCATTGACAGTATGCAAGGGGGAAACAGAATGCAGTAGATAACAGAGTTAATATCTCACTCACATGGTAGTACGCAATGGCCTCTCGATCCAGGGCTCGGCTGACTGCCACCTCTCCCGTCAGTCGGTTGATGCTGAACACACCCTTAGGGTCTTGATCTGCTCCCCTTCCCGTCAGACGGAAGATGTGGTCTTCCTTCATGTCGGATGAGATCACCTATATCACAGGATAGCACCCAAAATCATATTAATGTTAACATTATTGAAATGGTACAGTTAAACACTAAAGTTAAGCATACAACTATACAAATGTTTTAATGTACTTGAATAATGTTTTAATTACCTAAATATTAATATTTATTTATCATTCCTTAAGATTGCATCAACCAATAAATCCTCAAATATTTGCTCTAAACTTCAGTGTTGTTACTGTAACTAAAAATAAAAATTAAAAATATATGTATATATTATTAAGAAATCTGAAATAAAATATTACATAAACTTTAAAAGCTTAGAAATGCTGCCTTGGCAACTATAGTAAAATAAGTACTTACATTACTAAAACTGAAATAAATGATAAGCTAAAAAAGTATTACAACAAAAAAATGAAAACACAATTAAAATTTAAGTACGAAATCTAATTAAAAATATAATAAATATTACAGTAGCATATAATAATAAAATTAATAATAATAATTCCAACAACAGCATAACATATTATTAATGATAATAATTTTGATGTTATTATTATTTTAACTATTATTATTATAGTCCGTTTTGATTATTTAGTTATTACTGTTCCAAAACTGAAGAAGAAAACAATAATGAAAATCAATATGTGACCCTGGACCACAAAACCAGTCATAAGTAACATGGGTATATTTGTAGCAATAGCCAAATATACATTGTATGGGTCAAAATTATCGATTTTCTTTTATGCCAAAAAATCATTAGGACATTAAGTAAAGATCATGTTCCATGAAGATATTTTGTAAATTTCCTATCGTAAATATATCAAAACTTAACTTCTGATTAGTAATGTACTTTGCTAAGAACTTCATCTGGACAACTTTGAAGGCGTCTTTCTCAATATTTTTATTTTTTATTTTTTTGCACCCTTAGATTTTCAAATGGATTTATCTCAGCCAAATACTGTCCTATCCTAACAAACCATACATCAATGGAAAGCTTATTTATTCAAATTTCAGATGATGTATAAATCCTAGTTTCAAAAAATTTACCCTTATGACTGGTTTTGTGGTCCAGGGTCACATATGCCATTGCACATATGTGATATTGGACAACTAAACATTAAAATAATCAATATTTGTCAATCTATATTGACCAATCGAACTATATAAAGTCAGCTGGTGTGTACATTTTTCATTCTTTCAAGTTTGTCAGCAGTACTCACATGCGACTGGATAAATGCAGCAAAGTCCAGAGTGTTGCAAGTTAAAAGCAAAGAAAACAGTTAATTACACACACTCACAGGCAAACACAGTTATGTGTGAATAAAACATGCACACATGCTAAATATACACTCATTTGCTTGACCTCACATTTTAAATCTAAATTGAGAATTATTTACCAAATGACACTCGATGGCAATGATAAGCACACAGTGAGAAGTCTTAAATCATGATATAACAGCACTCTACAGATGATTATTTTAAATCAGTGTTTTAATATACTGAAGTTTGAGATCCATTTGTATATTACAGCATCTTTTATTGGCTATAGTGTGACCAGTGCTACCACCTGCAGTTCATTTGGCTTTTGTGCAAAGCATATTTTTGTGCAAATTAGATTGCTGCAACTTCCCTCGCTAATGAAAGCTCAGTTATTAACTAATGACTTTAAATACAAATGAACAATAGCCTCTTTTATGAACCCCTTTTTGTTTAAAACACCCTTCCTAAAAGTTGTTTTCACCAAGAGCAATAAACCCCAGTGCATGTATCGAATCACAGAGGCTGCCCACCTTGAACCCTCCAATATCTTGTAATTAAGCTTAAGATGAAATATCCCATTTAGAAAATGAATCCAAGCAAAGTAATTGTCCACACGAAAAGCCCCTGTTAGCTTTATTTATCTTCCCCACACAGATCCTTTCTGCCAGATCATACACTAATACTGTTTTTCTCCTTTATAATTACAGGCTCTGTTAACCCAGGGAACATTATTATTCTGAGAAATGCACCTAGTGCTTTCGCTAAGACTCTGGCAAACACAAATGCAGGCTTCACCGGAGGAGGCCTTCAAATCTTGGTGTATATACTGTGGCCGGCAAACAGCTGTGAAATTGCAGAATTTTATTGCACAGTGAGAGCTGTCTTGTTTAGTGGATGGGTTGTTAATGTAAGCGACTGTAACGCGGACTAAAGAGGATCGTGAAAACAATAAATCAAGCAGTCACGCTGACAGAAACACAAGCACACACATACAGTACTGTAAACACTCACACTGTCTCTATTGTTTCAAATAAAGCTAAATAGTATCTATTGCTAAAAACTTAGATCATACAGTTTTTGGATTTCCTTTTGCTACTTTTTTTTTTATTATTATTTTGCTATTTTTTTTTATGTTGATACAGCCAAACATTTCCCTTTCTAAAATATGCTAAGCTAAGTTGTTTGCAGCTAACATACTAGCACTACTTAGCCTAGCATAATTCTAGCACACAACATGTTTTAGCATCTAATTCTAAAAAAGAAACCTTTGTGATCTAAATTCCATTAGAAAACATTCCCAAAACAATTCCCAAACGTGTATTAGCTAACCCGCTCACACAGGCTAAACACGTACGTAAACAGCTCCTGTACTGCAATCTCCTTAAATGCTCCTATTATCGAACAAATTAGCATGTGTAATTGCATATAAATAATGTAATATAAGCTGTGTGTGAAAAAATACTTATTTAAAGTCAGAAAGAGAGCTGACAAAAAAAAGTGTTATGGTGTGTGCACACCAAAAGCAAAATTAGCATGAGTAGATTACATACAATGTCAATGCAAAGATGTGAAAAGATGCAAATTCGCGCCAGGCAATGCGCATGAGACAAATTGGTTGATGCGTCTGCCGTAAATATTCACCTCAATCGCATCTTCCACGCAAGACAGGCAGAAAATTCACATGACGCATTGTTGTACAAGCAATCAGCGAAGAGCTCATTGACTCGTCCTGTTGTATCAGAAAATGTTCTTTATTGTTTTTATTCGCGCAAATGACACAGAAAAACATCCCGCAAGTAATCTAGAGCACGTAACGCCATGCAAATATTTGCTTGACTTTTGGTGTGAACACACCATTATGGTGTGTGCACACCAAAAGCGACTCAAGTTATTCACATGAGTAGATTACATACTTTAAAGTCAATGCAAAGATGCAAATAGACGTGAATTGGGTGACGTGATTGCAGCGAATGTGCAATATACACTTCAATCGCATCTTCCGTGCAAGATTAAATATTTAAACTCAAGTGGAAAATTTGCATAACACATTACGCAATGATTTTATTCATGCAAGTGACACAAAAAAAAAAATTGCACAAGTAATCTAGAATGATCACACTATGCGAACATTCACTTTGTTTTTTTGGTGTGCACACACCATTAGTCTTCCAGGTTTTTGAGCATTTGTCAGACTTGGAGACCATCTAGGCTAGGTTAAACCAGCTAAGGCTCACAAAAACAGCTGGCTTAAGCTGTTTTCTTTTCAGCAGGGTAGCAGTTTCTTCCAAAAAACTCAAGGCAGGAAGCCCAGCAAAGTACTTTCCTATTGAGCAGGTACACTTGTGACACAATCATGACTGAATCCCACTGCAGGTCATCTGTAAATGAACTCTTCTGCCCATCGCGAGAGAGCCAAAAGACACCCAAACAAACTGCAGTGTCGCCTGTTTACAGGAGTCCCATGCCACAAGAGTCCATCAAGCTCAGTTCTTCCTTCTCTTGTTGTGTCTGTTTTCCTCCCACGCCGCTTTCGGCCTTGTGAAGAACTCCTTAACGGCTCCGGGTATGTCTTGTGAGTGGTTGCTATGGAGCTTGTTTTCATTCTGCCGTATGCTGCACACAGCTGTGATATTGATCCAATAGACAATAAAACACAACTTTTCTATCTGTACTTCAGAGGTGCTTTATTAAAGGTGCAATGGTCTCCTTCAGCACGAGAGAGAATTAGAAAGGAACAAAAATGAAAGGAGTCACAGCGAGGAGTGATGACGCATGAGACGAAATGGATGGAAGAAGGTGGAAATTGGAGAGGGGAAAAGGCAGAAAAATAGTGGCCATAAATTGTGGCATTATATTTGAGATTTTACGGTGCTCAATTGCTCTTATGCCCTCAAGGACTTTTAGAGCAAAAGAGTGATGCACTGACATTAACGTTATTATAATGTCAGTGCATCACTATTATTAATTTAATTGTTAATTATTTTTAATAGTTATTTTCATAAAAATGTCAAAAAGTGTAAAAAGAAAAAAAAGGACAGACATTTTATCTAAATATATTCAAAATAAAATACTAAAAACTAATTCACTGTGTGAATTTAGGCATCATAACATTATAATGTACAGCATGAAAAGGATATTCATTTTATGATTGGCTAAAGATTGAATTTATTAATTTATTAGTATTTTTAAAAAGTAACTTTAAATATACGCATTAGACACTATTAGCAGTAGTTAGACAGCAAAGCTAAGCTAAATGTAAATTATTGAAGGAAATGATCATGAACAATTACATTTTCAACAAAACTGTAATCTCTAATAATAGCCAGTAAACAATATGACACCAATTTGTGCATGTAAAATAGCTTGTTTTTCCAAAATATTTATTTGCCTCAGCAATCTCAACAATTACAAACATAATTTTATCAAGGTATGTTACTTACATTATGTTGTCAAGGTAACATTATATGATGCATGATCTAAACATAGACTTTACCATTCAAATATTTTTTAATTCTCTTTTTGAACGAAATGAATACTTTTATTCAGCAAGGATGCATTCAACTGATCAAAAGTCAAAGTAAAGACTTTTAGATTGTTACATAAAAAAATTCAAATAAATCATGTTTTTATTAACTTTATTTATCAAGGATTATTGAAAAAAAAGGTACGTTTTCACAAAAATATTAAGCAGCACAACTGTTTTTAACAATGAAAATAATAAGAAATGTTTCCTAAGCAGCAAATCAGCAATTAGAAGGAGCAATGGCTAAAAATATAAAATGTAATCAATAAAAAAAATAGATCAGATAAACGCAGTCTTAGTGAACTTAAGAGATTTTTGGTCACACTTTATTTTAAGGTCTTCATTTCCAAGCCATTTTTAATTTGCTGCATATTAATAGTTAGTAAGGTATGTGTTTAGTTTAGTTTAGTTTAGTTTAGGTATTGGGTAGGATTAGGGATGCAGAAAATGGTCATGCAGAAAATGTGCTTTATAAGCACTAATAAATAGCCAATATCGATTAATAATAGGCATGCTAATAAGCAACTAGTTAACAGTGAGAATTGGTCCCTATACTAAAGTTACTAGATTTAAAAAAAAATAAATAATAATAATAATAAAAAATCTTGTTCAAGTGCCCTTCAAAGTGAGCAGGTCATTCTCATGCTCACGTTCAAAAATAATTCACCCAGTGTGTGGCGTGATTGTAGCAGTCAAACTTTCAGTGGAATACAAGAAACTGTCGGAAAGTGACGAGACAAGTTTCGAATGATCAAGGCTACTGGTGGGGTGGAGCGATAGAGGCCGTGGAAACGGATTGCGGGCACTGCCTTGTTGTTTATGGCGAGCTCACAGGTGGTGGTTTATTTGAACGTACAAACAAACACATGTACACAAACACAAACAAGCCTACACAGCCTCCCCTGGCTTTCTTCTCAGTCATTAGATGTCAGCGAACAGCCCTGGGGGAGATGCTCACCTATTTCTATCAGCTCTCATTAGGAGCAGGGAGGACATGAAAGAGCAGCCGTTCCTTGCCACTGCCTGTATATGACAGGAAGGAGGGACCCGACTCGAACTTCTCTGACAATACAGCACTGAAGGGGAGGAGAGGATATGTCCTCACTTTCATATTCTTTCACTCTTTCTTTCTACCGTGATAGCTTTCGGCTGTATGAGCACCACAGTGGTGTATAAATCTCCCTTGATTTACGGATGCTTGACTTTGAATGGAAACTGATGTCAAAGAGGCTGTGTATTAGACACAGAGTACTTAACTTTCCCTTTGAAAACAATCCAAAAACCAGAAACTAAGTGGTGCTTGCAAAGGAAATCATCACTATTACTATTGCTCAAATTTTGGGTTATGGATTTGAACAAACCCCTTTGTGCTTGGACATGAATGATACATCAAACCATGCAACTTGATGAAAAAATGTGTGCTATTACAAAAATATAAAATATAATAAATACACACTACCGTTCAAAGTTTGGGGTTGGTAAGATTTTTTAATGTTTTCACCTATAGTAGATTTATTTGATCAAAAAACAGGAATAAAAAATAAAATAAAATAAAAATAATTCAAAATTTAGGGTTAGTGAAATTTTATATTGTTTTTGAAAGAAGCCTCATATGCTCACTGCATTAATTTGGTCAAAAATTCAGAAAAAAATTGCAATATTGTCTTCAAAACAAAACAAAACAAAAAACAGGGTCTGTCATTTTTTATTTTTTTTTAAAGTTTGTGAAAGAAGCCCATTTTTCTCACCAAGACTGCATTTATTTGGTCAAAAACACAGTAAATACAGTAAAAGTAGTAATACTGTGACCAAAAAAAACCCCTAAAATTAACAGTTTCTGGTTAGACTTTCTAATATTTTTGAAAGCCCATTATGCTCACCAAGACTGCACTTACTTGATAAATAATACTGTAAAAACAGTAATATTTTATTTTTATAATTTAAAACAACTGTTTTTGTTTTAACACATTTTAAAGCAGAATTAATTCCTGTGATAACAGAACCAAATTTTCAGCAACTATTACTTTGAAATAGATGTCACTTTTTATCAATTTAGTGCAACCTTGCTGAATAAAAGTATTAATTTCTTTCAAAACAAAATTACCAGCTCTTACGTCTGCAGCTGACAAGTGGCTTTCAGTGTGGAAAAAAATAAATATGGAGGGAAACTGTAGTAAGAGAGACAGATGGGGTCACACTCTCTAGAGTGCAAACAAGTAGATATCTACAAAGAGCACTTAACTCTCTCTCTCTCTCTCTCTCTCTCTCTCTCTCTCTCACTCTCTCTCTTTCTACATGAAACTCATGTTTGTTAGTTCAAGGTCAAAGCAGAATGAAAGACAATCAGCACCCAGCAGTATTAATGACGCACAGACAAACAAGCACACATATCCCTCGCCATCCATCAACACTTCAGTGTGAGACAATTATTCCTTCTGATTTGTGAAAAGTATTGCGGAGAGTGAGAATGAGTGCAACTGTGAAGCAACAAAATATAGCCAGTTTTTCAGCTCCGGGTGCCAAAAAACACAGAAACTGAGCAATTCAATTGCTGTGGGGAGGGTTTGCCCTGGACATAATAGAACAGAGAGACACCAGCACTGCCCATAAAAACCGGCCCAGAGACAATTACTAGCAGGTCCGAGAGGGAACCTCTGGACTTTTTCCCATTTGTGAGATTGCAGTGCTACAGGTGAACACTCCACTATAATAAATCCCCCATAATCCCACAGAAGACTGATGTCAAAGCCAGAACAGGAATCAGGGCAAATCTGTTCTTTATTACTTTTCCAATACTTCAAGCCCCCTTAACCGAGAGTGGATCTCAAGTCAACACCATCCAATAGAACTCATCTTTACAGAAAGGGCCAGCGTAAAACCACTTGCCCCGTTGTATGATTTAACATGTAGAAACACAGAACAGGGTTGGACAGAGTGCTTCACAAAGGATTAATTTCAAAACCCCTCTAAACAATCGTATTACAATTTCTTCCTACAGGGATCAATGTATCTCTGGCACTATAAAATATAACAAAGATAGGAGGAGGATTTTTTCTCATTAAACAATTTATAGATAAATATATGGACAGTACTTTTGGGAAATATGTTTAAAATTATACCTTCATACATCCACACAAGTAGGTGTCAGTGTAAAACCAAAGAGACTGTACACTAAATTTTATAATCTAATGTGCCTTGAAGGATTGTGATGGCAAATCTATCACAGAGTCTCTTATTCAGTTAGTGGCTTTTCCAAAATTGCAAGCAAATAATCAGGGGCAGCGTTATTCGTCTTTGTATGACAATAATAAAAATAAACAACGCCCCAGTAGAATGATGGAAATTGAAAAAGAAACAGAAGGCTTTCCCAGACACCCAACATGTTTACTGCCTTTCCCAGAGAGAAAACATCTGGGAAACCCCTCTGTTTCTCTTCAAGCGTCCATCATCCTAGTGGGCAATTCCCAATTTCCTACAGCCTTCCAGTGCAGTGGAAATTATGAAAAATGAATGTGTGCCGTATGGTAGGTAAACAGCGCAAGGAAACAAGATTTATCCATGCGGAAAATCCATTCTGCCCAGTTTCCAATATACAGCAGCGCTATCAAATGAATAGGTCACAGTAGCCAGTCCCCTTGTGTGGTTTCACCATAGTGAAAATGCTGCAAAAGAGGTAATATAGATTGAGAAAGCACAGACATATGTAGATGTATATAGAAAGAGACTGAAGGAAGGTCAACCTCATCAGACTCTCAATGGACTTTGCTGTATTTTCTGCCACTTGCAGAAGTATAGTAATCTATGTGAAGTATAGAGGGGTTATTCTGTCGGTGGGAGAAATTGCAATATAATTCAGCCCTCGCATTCAACACTAGAATAAAGACCGCAAAAAATGGCACGCACTGTGGTTTATTCACTGTGCCACAGTAATCTAGCACTTTTATTTCACCAAGGAATAACCCCAGCCCACGCTGAGACACAGCCACAGAAAGCAAGTGAACAGGAAGTACCGAAAACATTTGATTCCACCTCTTAGTTTCCTGCTGTAAATACACATCTCCAAAACAAATTATTTTTCTCCGACATTCTTTTCCATTTTCTTTTATCTTTCTCCCTGAATGGTAAAACAGCTCTCGACTATTGTATTAAAAACCAGGGCTGAACCGATGGCATCACCTCAAAGCCCAAACAGACATATTCTGCAAAAATCTACAGTATCTCCCATGGGACATCCATATATACAGGCTTGGATGGTGATAAAAAATGGGCAGGGGCACAACTAGGGCAAAACTCCCATATGTCAAGCTTGCAAATCAAGTATGATGTGCAAAGCCTGGTTTGTGTTGTTTTTTCCTACAATTTTCCTGCATGCTTGCTTTCTTTTCTGCCCCATCTTTGGTCTCAGAGGTCTTTGAAAAACTAGAGACCTGAGAAAACAAAGGAGACAAGAAAAGCTGCCAAGCAAAGAAAGTGGAATACATGAATCTCAACCGAAACCATGACACAAACAATTCAACAAATTCCAGGCATGTTCATTAATGTTTTCATAGAATATTAAACATGTTCTTGAGAAGAATAATCAAGTTCAGCAGAATTACTTTCGACACATCTTCATCTAGTTTCTTCATTCTGCTCAACGATTACATATGAAGGAACGGCCTTGCAACACTGGTGCAAACTGGTACAGCAATTCAGTGTAAATCAGACCAAAGGTTACTCTGGAGAATTTAAAAGAAAACATTTCAAATTACTGGCTAGGGCAACAAAGATCTGTATTCTCAGCAGTAAAGTTTTAATTTTGCCTTATTTCTGCACTAATAAAGTCCTGCCAGAATTAGTCCTAAAACCCAGAAATGAGTGTTTTTGCACTTTTGGTTCCATCCTTCCAACATCGTTTTTTTATTATTATTATTATTATTATTATTATTAAAATAAGGTGTGTTGTTAACACAAACTCAAGATATTGTCACATTTTATTCTACAACATATCAGTAAATCACTCATTTTGTTTTTAAGCTTCTTATGTGTCTCAAAAAGGTGGTTGGTGGTAGGAAGAGAAGTGGGAGAGAGGGGGGCTGGATCAGGAAAGCTCCACGAGCTGGAAATCGAACTCGGGACACCTGTACCACAATGGCGCTATATGTTGGCGGTCTGCCCACAAGGCTATCAGCGCCGACAACTATTGCTTTTTACTTCATTTTTTAATTCATAAAAGCAATGATCATTTATGAATACTACCTTGATGAACAAAATGTGTAAGAATCATAAACTTTTGTTTGTCACAGAGCATATGTTCTGCATAACTTCTGGGTTGGCCTATGAAAATGTGTCATTCCATGCATAATTTTTCTGCTAATTCATCTGACTTTTTGGAAGCAGAGCTAAGTAAGCTTGAAAACCAAAGAACTTAAGAATGGCTTATTTAAACCATCAGGTAGCACTGTCACACTCTACACACAAAATATGGTTCACCAAGGCCATGGTGGCAATGCACATTATTAGGACTAATTAATGTCAAAGAGCATTACAAATGGATGGTCTTACCTTTCCAATTAATCTGGGGAAGGGGGCTCGCTGGTTCTCTGGGACAAACATGGGGGGCACCAGCAGGGATCTTTTGGATCGGTATGGCATCATGTCTGATAGACCCAGGATCTCCTAAATCAGAACAAAAAAGTGAAAATAGTTCAAATGTAAGAAATACAAGTGTTGAGGTATGTGCCATTCTACTTTAACACCAAATATAACATATTCAGAGGTAATTTGACATTTAGCTGACCGTTTTATCCAAAGGGACTTCCAGTACACTTATTACAGGAACATCCATTGGGCTAAGTGTTTTGCTCAAGGGGACAATGGTGATGGATCATAAATCACCCCTAGGAGGGTTTTAACCTACAACCTTTCAGTTGCCATTCTAGATCTTTAACCACTATGCTATTATACACCACATTAGTCCCATAATGTTATGAATACTTCATAAAATCAATGTAAATCCCTTCATGAAGGACACTACCAACTCTTACACTGGACACATCCATATAATGTTATTTGAATGGATAGAAAAACAGCCACAATACATCCTATTAGATACATGAGGGTTACTGAACTATGCAGACACCTGATAGTGCTAATATAAAACTCTGGCAAGCACATCGATACAAACAAGCTACGTTGTACTCTTACCAAGTCATTAAAATTGGTCATTACAGCAGTTCTGTGGTTTGCCATTGCTTCCCTTATTTAGATAGAAGCTTAATTGAAAGCCATGTCCTATTTCAGAGACTTAATCTAAGCAAATATTGTCGCAAGCTTTCGTTCTGTGGCTCTTAAATGGAGTTGAGTGGAGCCTTAAAGAGAAAAAAGTGACATAAAAAGAGACATTATACTGTATAAGGGAGCATGTACAGTCAGCTGGTCATTATTGCAAAATATCACTCTTTTATGTCACTCTGATGGGGTTCATTTTGCGTTAATGACCGCCTGACTGTACATTATCTGGCTTATTATGCTGGCACACACCAAATAAGTGAATACACAGAAATTAAATATTGATTTAGGTTAAAACTATTTTAGCAAACGAAGAAAAAAAAGAGCAAAAAGAGACATTAACACTGTCTCCTACATTGGTTGCCATGGGTAATGGTCAATTACATAGTTAAGTAGTCATTATGGAATAATATTTGACCACAGAATGTCACAACTGACCAATCAGAATAAAGTATTCCAGAATTAATGGATATAAAGATGAACAGACATGCAATCTGAGCCTCAGATCTCATCCCACCTAAGGTGTATAAATGCACCAAATGTGTTTTTCCATGGGTTTCAGGCTTCCATGTGACTACTGAAGTTTATTAGCATCTCAGTTCAATAACCAAGCTAATCAGTGTCTCTCATGTTACCCTCTCTGATCTGTTCTTTCTTCCTCTGCATTTTGTTCTATTCTCTTTTCTTTGTCAACACTGTTGCAATTAGAGCCCCTAAGGGTAATTAGATGGCAGCACAAATTATATTTGTCACTCAGCATTGACAGCAGGGTGAAACGGAATATATTAGCATGGTGGCAGCGACCTGTGCAAGATCCCACTGGCCCTAGACGGCCATGTGGCACGAGTAAATGGCCCTATAATGTCTTTTGATGACCTAGCTCAAAATGCTTTCCCCAAACCAATAGGTCAAGGCTAAGCTAATTAGCATGCTCAAGCTAGGCCCTTCTGGTGGATCCTGAAACTGCATCATCTGGAACTGCATTTTTTACAATTCTCTGATAAATATTTTTTCAGGATTTTCAGGAAGGTTCAAGAGTATTTATTTAAAACAGAAAACCTTTGTAACACTAAGGGGGGAGAAAAGAAAAAATTATACCAACCCCAACTTTTTGAATGGTATAGCACCTTACACATAAAATAATAATTAAGACTTTGTAAAATTTTATTTGGATACTTTTGACATTAGTATTTTTTTTCTGAAAACAAGTTTTAATATTTTATGCAATGCTGCTTCTTAAGTAAATGTACCTTATTTGAAGAGCTTTTAGACGTTTAGACACTTTTTTGCAGTGTAGCTCAACAAGTTTCAGGAAGTTCTATGCTAATCAAGCAAGTGCCATTGAGATGAATGTGAATGCTAACGGATATCTTTCCCAAGTCATAACAGACCACCTTGTTCTCAACAAACCAGTCATTTCACAAGTTTTATCTCAAAAATAAAATGCAATTTAAGCTGATTGCAGTACAGTGAAATATAAATGGCCAAATGCAGAGAAAAATTCAAGTACATTAGCAAATCACATTATAACCTAAATGGCCCATCTTGATCTGCCCGGACAGAAGATTCCATTTGTGAAATGGATACATCACACCACCATCTCTGGGGACAGCCTGAGCTATTAATGTGAGGAAGAGTGTCTCAAGTACTTTTCAGCCTGATATCAAGATTGATGGGTGACATTTTTAAGGATATTTCCCTGGAAAACTAAAAAATGTATCATAAATCCCCATTAGTCTTTCATATTTCAAAAAATCTGTTCTTGAAATGAATTATTACAGGCTCCTGTTGTTTTGATGTCATTAGCAGATACACACCACTGTTTCTCTCCAAAATCTCCCTTTATTGAGGGAATTACTTTCACCGTCCTGCTGTCATGAGCAAAAGAACGCCATTAAACACAGAGATGAATTCTATTATCAGAGCAACTGCGGTATTAATAGTCCTAAAATGCTTTATAGTAAACAGAAGAGAAAAAAGATTCTGATATCTCTGTTTGTTCAGCAAGGCTTTAGAAACCTTTTTTTATGCTTCACATAAGCAGCCTTTCAGCTGACTTGAAGCTGAGGACACGGCGACAGCATGCCGCCGCCACACAGATCCCAGCATGCATCTGAACTCCTTACAACAGTGAACCTATCTGAGCTGCATTACAAGAGAGAACGAGGAGGAAGAGGGAGAAAGAGGGAGGGCAAAAAAAAGAATGTCACCAACTGGAAAACAGCAGCTACAGTGACTACATAGTTTGTCAAGATTGGAAAAGCACCACTAAGAAGGCTCTTTTTGTCAATCCAGTTGTTTTTATGCTTCTGTTTCCATCTATTTCTATTTCTGTTTGCTTATCTCTTTTGCTCCTGTTCTCCAAATTCCAACCCGCTAAGCATGCACTCCACAGACAGAGAGACACCCTTGACAAGCTATTTATTGTGTCCTACTCGCATGTCATTTTTTTTGTTGGGTGGGAAACCGTTGGGGTGCGGTCACAAACTTTCTATTTGCATCGGAAGCACAGCGCGTTCTGTCCTTGCTGGATGTCTTTGGTCAGGCATAGCTGTGGTGGAGTGATGGGGGAATGTGAGAGGCTGGATTCAGAGCTGCTGGAGCCCAAAGGCTGTCAGGATGACAGAGTGTACAAAGGTGGAATAGAACAGACGGAATAAAGTCATTTGTCTGAATCTCTCTGACATCATTCATGGCCACATAATGCGACACATCATCATAACCTGGCTGCATTTGATACTCACACTCAAAGACGGTGCAAACTAATCTATGCATACATCACACACCTTTGAAGGTGGTTCAATATTTCAGAATCAGAGCAATTTGTTTTATATTATTAGTTTTTGATGCAAGTGAGGCACTTTTTAAAATAAACTCGTCTTTTGGTTTACATGTGTTAATTTATCAATGATTTATTAATTTATTAAAACAATAATCGCATGAGTAGAATTACCTTCTATTTGTAAAGTATCTAACTGCAAGTCAGCAAATTACTGTCTATTAGTGAGTCACTGAATATTTCACTCGATTCATTCAGAAATATTGATTCACTCAGAAATGAAACAAGCAAGTCATTGAATCATTCATTTAAATGATTCATTCAGTTTTAATATTTAATATTTCAAATGTCATGGCCCTAAAGGGAGAGTTCACCCAAAAATGGGAAATCTGTCATTATTTACTCACCCTCATGTTTTCCCAAACCTGCATGATTTTCTTTTTGAAAAAAAAAGATTTGGACCCCGTCATTCTTCAAAATATCTTATATGTTCTGAAAAAGATCATTAAATCGTACAGTTTTCGAATTGACATGAGGATTTCATTTTTGTGGTCTTTTTAAAGGGTGCATATTATAGTATTAAAACTTTACTTCTATGGAAATGCAACATTATCATTTGTGTAATGATTCAAATCATAATCTTACTTGAATTAACTTTGCTTTAAAGTCACTATGTGTCCTTCAGCTGCTGTACTGAAACTTATAACATGTCAGAACAGCATCATATCAGTCCCCTCACCTTGGCTGAGACATTTCCATGAGAAAGTAACCAATATGTCCTCCCATCATAAGGGGAGTTTATGTTATTCTCATCCGCTACATAAGGGGCATAAGTGACAGAGTGACAGGTATTACGGTGAAGAAGAAACATCTCCGTCAACTCATCAACTCGCCATAGTGAGCGATGGAGAGAACGAGAGAGACTGATGGAACTTTAAGAACCTTCTCTGTTGGAAAAACGAAGGTCTGCGTTGAGGTTATTGATGAACTCCTTTGACACTCTTCCCCGCTGCATTCTCAAGGACAGAAAAACACACCACACTGTTCTGTTGTATGCGTTGGCTACGGCTTCCCTCTGCCAGGGATGAACACTATTGGCTAGAGTGTGCTGACATGCTGAAAAGAAGACAGTCATGAATCTTTAATGTTTCCTGTTCATAAATTACAGAGGTACAATCATCCCTGCTTCGGCTTTCTCCGCTCTGTGAGCTAGTTTGAGCTCTCATTAATAACTGAAACAGGGCGGCTTAAAGATTAGTGGCATACGAATCCCAGCCGTAGAGTACATTGCACCGTTGAGCTGCATTGGGGATTACGGTTTTTGAAATTCTTCCCACCATTTAGCAAATAAATTATGTGTGTTAAGCAGTTTTAATATGTTTTAGCTTATTTTCAATCCCTGCAATCATCTGAAGGCTCATGGTTAGCTCCTTGCATGGAACTGAACCAGCAAATTTTCGGTTAACAGCTCTGAGCCTCAAACATTACGCCACCCCACCTGCCAGAAAATTATGGTCAAAACTGCAATGCAAGCAACTTTAACATCACAAAATGAACTGCTGGCTTATGGGGACCAGAGTTCAACCCTGACTTGGGTCATGTCCTAATCTAATTTCTCCTCTCTTACTCGTACTTCCCTGTCTGCACTTCACTGTCGAAAATAAAATAAAATAAAATAAAATAAATGTACCAGACTTACATTGTTAAAGCTATAAAATAAAAAGTATTAAAGGTTTAAATATACACAAGAAGAGAGAGAGAATAAATAATATTAAAATACACTGAAAATAATAATGTCATAATTGTAATATGTGTGAATGACACTTGTAGTAAAGTATATTTGCACGTAAGAAGACAGGCAAGATTTTTGCAACAATATTTTTTATCCATCTCAAAGGTTTCCATGATTGCCCCCAGAACTGTCAAAACCTGTGAAAGACAAACAAGCTATGGTGTCTCATTAAAGAGAGAGGTGACAGAAGACATGGAGAGTGTTTCTCAACCACAGCGTTGATTGTTTTTGTTTCAAAGTGAATCATTGTAATAATGGCTATTTTAGTAACATTAATGCTGCTGCTAATGGTGTGGTGTTGAAAAAGGGGCACTTGAATCTTAATGGCTGAGCTGTGAGAGTTCCCACGACAAAAGCTGGTTTATAATACCTGAAAAAACCCATCTGTTAGCATTACCAATCATCTCAAAGGCACTTGTTTGGCTGCTGTGGGTTCCCTAAAATGTAGATGGCATACAGCTCTGGGCACACATTTTTTAAGGCAATCACCTAATGCCAATGTGAATTATTATTCAAAGTATTATTCCAAAGTTATTACTTTGGAGCCACATGAAAATTATGGCCTGACATACTAAGAATACTGATTTGTTTGATTGCACTACAAGAACACAAATCAAAAGCTTTCACTAACAACTATCTTAAGCCGTGAAGTCTAAGGCGACAGAGAGGGAAAAATGCATTTCAAATATATTTCAAATTTGAAATATATATACTTTGTTCTTCCTTACATGTGTGTTCTTAACTAGGGAACCACTGTTGTCTTTGAAGTACCAAGGTTCCCCCAGTCTTATAGAGTCTACAAAGTTAAGTGCTGTTCTATAGCACCTAAAACTGTCAGTCTTGTTAACAGTGCATAACAGTGCATAAAATGTGATCAAAACCCTCGATTTACTTTTCCTTAGTCATCAAAACTCATCAATAATTAGGACTCAGGGTTGTCAGAGGCACTGCGTCCTTGTCAATTCTGCCATTCTGCTGCTGACTGCCCTATTGGGACGTATCATTACTCATTTCTGACTTCTCATTTATCCAGATGGAGAGAGGAGTCAGAGTGCCAGACAGAAACCTCTGGGTTTGCATTGCAGATTCTCTGCCTGTAATGATTCATCCCAAAAGACCTGTGTAACCCCAAACTTTCATAGGAACTGCTAGATGATAAGTACCTAAAATGTCTATAAAATGATCAAACCAGACAAGCTAAAACCTTACAGTGGTTTCAGATGTATTATTTTTCAGCAGGGTAAGCAACTTAACCACTTTCTATCAAATAACGACATTACATTACTACCACCGGCCAAGGCTAAAAACACCAGAAAGGCCAATAAACAAGTAAAGGCAATAAACTAGACAGATTTCCAACCTGTAACCTTGTGACCAGGTCATCCTCTTCTTTAGAATAAATGAAAAAGGACTGTGAAAGAAAGAACCCAGTATATTTATCCTTGTTTTTCAACAGACTGAAAAGTATGAAATGTCAAGGTCTTACAAATTCACTGCATTTTTTTTCCACTCCATTTGGTGGTTCCACAAGGTAAGACAGTCTCATTCACACATAGAAACATTAGAGAGGAAAACAAATCATGAAATTAATTCGTATATTGATCCTCTGTAAAATACTGAATTATACCCTGAATTCTCACTTTCCTCATAAGGCCTTTTCTTCAGGCTTTCTGTGCTTGTATGGCGGCTAGAATTACATCACGTCAGCCTCTCGGGAAGACGGAAGCCTTTTCCATTTCCACTCGCACTTATCAATAATCAAAATCCAATAAAATGGGCATTAAGTCAAATATGGCATCAATAAGAAGCGCTTCCCTTCGGCATTCACTAGCTGATGCGAGGTTTTCTGCCGGGAACAAACCAGTGGGTTGGGGCGAGCTTTATTTTTGAAGGCTTAGTCTGACTGTGATTACAGGATGTATGATCCATAATGACCCTGCTTCCAGGCTCTCGCCTCAGCCTCTTCACACGCCGCTGTTCTCTCCCTGAGCTCTCTCACATAGCAATCACTTCACTCATGCTATATATCTCATCTGAGAGTATAATTCATAGTTTATCATCTCGAAGAGGTGGGAGCTAGTTGCTTTTCATTCACTATGGCACTATATGCAATATAATACAGCTACAGTATGACCTAAGTTTTCCTATGAGAATTCTGTACTGCATGTGTGTATTGTATTGCATGTATTCTTGCAGGAATGAATGAGTGAGTGAGTCAGTGAGTGAGTGAGTGAATTTTATTTATAAAATAAACAGTTTTTTCTCTTTCTTTCTTTCTTTTTTTCAAAAGCTTATAGTCCTGAAGATTTGCTTTTGAAAGAAGTCTCTTATGCTCACCAAAGCTGCATTTATTTGATGAAAAATATAGTAAAAAATAGTAAAATTTTTAAAAATATTTAAAAATGTAAATAACTGTTTTCTATTTTAATATTTTAAAATGTAATTTATTGCTGTGATGCAAATCTGAATTTTCATCAGCCATTACACCAGTGTTCAATGTCACAGTGTTCATCCTTCAGAAATTATTCTAATATGCAGATTAGCTCAAGAAATATTTCTTATTTTTACCAAAGATGAAAACGGTTGTGCTGCTTAATATTTGTATGGAAACTGTGATACTCTTTGCAGGATTGTTTGATGAATAGAAAGATGAATTGAAAGTTCAAAAGAGCAGTTATTTGAAAGAAATCTTTTGTCACAATGTGAAAGTCTATATTAATTGCTTTTGATCAATTTAACGCACCCTTGCTGAATAAAAGTATTAATTTCTTATAAAGAAAATCTGACTGACTCCAAAATTTTGAATGGTAGTGTATAGCCTATATTGAAATTCAATTATAAATCACTATTAACCAAGAAAACCCTTCAAAAGAAGACATTCTTTGAATTCAAGATATTGTTTTAAATTTACATGTTATAATATCTCGTGCATGGTGTACATCTATGTTAATGTTCATTTAATTTCATCAGTTATAGCCATAACTGGTCAGATTGACGATTCATTCTAATGAATTGATTCAAATGAAGCATGTAACATAATTAGACAACATGCTGTGGTTAGAAAAAAAAAAGCCCTTTATGAACATAAAAAGCCCCAGGGGGGCAATTTTTCCCTCTTAATAAGAAAAAAGTTAATTTCTGCCACTGGTCTCCTCTAAATGAAATATGTGGCTGTCCTCAACGATACCATGACAGCACATGATGGGTAATTTCTAGTCTGAGCTGAAGTCTGTCAATACGATGGCAGTAAAGACACACTGACTGACACATACGTCCAGTTCTGAAAGAACAGAATCATGGGTGTCCAGACATACGATGTCTCCAGCATAGAAGACCATTTAAAATGACAAGATTGAAGACTTCAGGCCATTTAACAAATTCACACACACACACACACACACACACACACATAAACACACAAAATCAACTCACAGAGAAATGCTTACCCTGAGTGTCTGAGGAGATCTGGATGGTGCTCCCATAATGGTCACCTGTGCCATGTCATCAACATGAACGTTGACACCATGGACAAACATGACATCTCCGCTGTCAATCACGTCTCTTCTGGGAACCAGATTCAGGTTCTCGTCTATTAGAAAGTCAGGGTTCGATACGTCAAACTCAACACCCTCATTTCCAGCGCAGTCATCAAAAACCACTGCAGAGAATGCAAGAGAAAAGAAAAGATTGACATATAAGCTTAGGAGAAATAAAGTCTGACACTTGAAACCAAGTCAATACATATGACTTATTATACAGTATGATGAAAAGAAATGTTAACCGATAGGATTAACCATAGTTAGCATTGTTAGGATGACCGCATTCATTCACCAGTCACCTAGTAAAGCTTCCAATGTAAAAACGGGGTGATATATGAGGTGATATATCTCTTACAGTTGATGAAAAATGGACTTGCAGTCACAAAAAAAATGTCCCTGAAAAGGTGACTATGCCTGACGAAGCTGTCCCAGCGCTCATTCATCCATGAGCTAAAAGCAAGTAAAAAATAAAATATGGCCCATTCATCAAAGGTTATTAACATGAAATAGAGAACTTTAACCCACAATAATATCGACCCCACTTTCATCTTCACACATCAGGTCTGACCGAGGAAGATACGGCCACACCGGGCCAGCTTATCCCCTCTGATCGTGTCCGTCTCCATCTTATCTCAACGCCCCATACCTCGCTTTTACTCTTTGCGTCCTCTGTGACATATTCCTCCCCTCATTTCCCTTCCCCATCCCTCTTTCTCTCATCCATAACTCTTCTTTTCCTGCCTGTTTACCATCCTCTTTGACACTCTAAGTTATGTTCTTGTAACACAAGGTGATCTGGGGGGAATAGATGTGAATCGGGCAGTATGACGAAATTATGGTATATAGTTATTATTCCTGCAAATATGCTAATATGCATTATGTTCTGACTATTTTTTCCCCATTCATTCACTTTTTTTATTATAAAATAGCCATAATAACCAAAGTAAAGATTTGAAAAAAAACAGTACCATTGTGAAATATTATTACAATTTAAAATAACTAATTTCTAATTCTAAAATATTTTCAAATGCAATGTAAAAACATTTTCAGCAGCCATCAGTCTTCAGTGTTACAAGATCCTTCAGAAATCATTAATATGCCGATTTATTGCACAATAACATTTCTTGTTATCAATGTTGAAAACAGCTGTGCTGCTTAATATTTTTGTGGAAAACTGTAATATATATTAGTAATATATATCAGGATAATACTGATGAATAGAAAGTTCAAAAGAACAACATTTGTTTGAAATAAAATTTTTTAAAAAACCCTGCCTGATCCCAAACTTTTAAACAGTAGTGAGCAACAGCATCCCCATATGTAACAATCCAAAAACAAGACTTTGAAATAGCTTATATGAACAGCAGTGATAGCTGTTAAATTATACACTATTAATAGTAACTATATTATTATATTGGTATAAAAATGCTCCTATAGTCACACTGTCTCTAAACTGGACTCCCAGTGTGCTGCGACACATAAGCAAGAAATTATTGCAATTATGTTTCCATTTTACAGTATATACACTGCGGTATAAAAAGCATAGCAGGATCTGTACAGGGTGACACATTTCTACAGCCTTACAAAGGCTACACATGTATACACGCAAAGGCACACACATTAAAACCCTTCAGAGATTCAGCCTTTGAACCTTCAATGTTTTTTTTTGAAAATTCTATTACATCCATAAAAGCTTAAGTGAGAACTGTAACCGGCTATAGCCACATTTAAATATGCCATTTAAATGCATTCAATGAAGATTTCATTTGAGTAAGTGAGCTGGAACAGTGCCAGTAACATTATTTTGCGTTCAATCAGAAATCGCATTTCCGTTCAAACGACTAATGCGGCAACGCCGGCTCCAAAACCAGAGGTGTTTAGCATGACACGTCAATAACGAATGCCTCTGTGACCAATTACCTTAATTGCTTAGCAGCTTTGATATACGTTGCGCACTGTAGGACGCCAAAACTGGAAAAAACCTTCGAACACCTCACACCTGTGCATGAGCTATATTCACAACTGCTTTTTTCTCCTTAAAACTGCTTCCTTTGTGAGCCACGCTGGTTGTTCGGATAAAAAATACATTATGTTTTACAGGTGTAGGTGCAAGATGAAGATATTGTCTTGTTCTCTCACTTAAACATGCACCACCATACCATACAAAGCATCCTGAAGCGGGGACTGCGGTGATGCTAACAGCGTTAGCACGGTATGACCACAGAGCGTTTCACATATCTGTTCAGCTAATTGAATTGAGGCAGAATCAGTAATGTGACGCCCTATCGATAACCTCCACGAACACAGGTGATGAAACTGCAGGTAATCGAATCAACAGTCATTTTATTGCCTGCGGAAGCACCTGTTTCCATCGAAAGGGATCATTCAGCGGTGCAGAGAAGGGTATCTTGATGCCTTTCAACCGAATTCACTTTTTGTGTGTGATTTTTTTTTATACTGCAAGCGATCTGGACACCCACAGAGGTAAGAATAAGGACGTTACTTCAAGTTTCAAGTGGGCACTTCAACTGCAGACCAAAAACAGACAGCAAACCATGTGTAGGTTTATGTGGGGGAGGCTCTTTCCTGGAAGCAGGCGGCATGGCAGGAAATTATGCATTATGCGTTTTCTGAAGTAAATACTCAAAAATATATCTGTGCTGGGGGAGGAATACAGGCAATTAGCACATTTAAGGTAATTCGGGACATTTAAAGAATAATCATCACATTATATACAATAGTATTAAATCTGCAATTCTAAATCTACAGTGCAGTGCCATAATAAAACAAACTGAATCTTAATTAAACTGAATTAGATGAGATAATATGAAATACAGGGTACCATGGGGGAAAAAAGGCAAAATGTATTTTGATTGTGTTATCTTTAGCGACAAACAAATGACAGTTCTTTAAAAGAAAAATACAAACCAAAATACCAGTGCCCCTGCTGAAATGTTTTGAAATGAATAATTTATTTCTTTAGGGAAAGAAAAATTATTGAGTGCAAAATAATTAAATTAAATTTAAAAAAGCAATATTGTGTGAGGAAAATAGTAAGGATGGCATTATTATATCAACGTTAAATTAAATAAATGCAAAATTAAATAATTGGTTTTAAATTGTCACTCCCCTAAAGTCTAAAGAAATTATTGAATATTATATGCAAATATTTGCATCATATTAAGAATATTTAGGTATTAGGATGTTAATAAAGTAGTAAGATGGTAATATTTTTTTATATTATATATAATGCTATTAGATATATAAACCTGAAGGAAAACTTTTTAAATTAATAATATTTCGATTTTATTTATTTTTGTAGTGTTTTTCACAATAAATATTGTTCAAACACATCTTGAGAGAGAGCAGTGCCATACAGTCCTCAATGATCAAGCTAAAGGTGAAATCGGCAAGGAGAAAGTCACTAGAAAGAAAGATGCAATGCACATTCAAACTAATAAATTAAATAATAAATAAATACATAAATAAATATGTGTGTGTGTGTGTGTGTGCGTATGTGTATATATATATATATATATATATATAGTAATTTCTTTATTTATTTATGTTTTATTGATTTATTGTTTGTTTGTGTTTTTTTGCCCAGTTTGAAATTTCCTATGGTCGGTTGCATAAAAGACTTCGACTAGTCTTGTAAGTTAGGTAGATTGCTCTGATTTTAATCTGAAAAATAAGACTCATTATCCCTTGGCTAACTTCTAGCTGGTCAGACTAGTTTTTAAGACCCAGTCTTAACATAGCGGCCAGGTTTATGCAACTTGCCCCTGGTTCGACCAGGAGTTTGCTGAAGATGCATTGAAGAGTCATATGAAAGAGCCTTGAGACATATTAAGGACCATGTGGTGTAGTCATACACAAACACACAGCCCTCTTCTACCGGTCCTGTATGTGACTGAAAGACACAGAATCACCAGGGGAAACAGAAAGATCATTCTGGATTCTTTTCTTTCTGTCTTTCCCTTACAGTTACCGATAATCATCAACAGCAGTAGCTCTCCTCAGCTGCTGTGAACACTACAGTCAGAGTCAATCTCTCACACTCTGAATGTGATGTGGGCTCGGGTTAAGACACTGGGAGAGTTAGACTGAGGGTCTTAATGAGCTCCCGTGTTCATGTCTCTCTCCGAGCTCCAGGGACGGCAGCGGTGCAGGGCAGTGTGTGCCGCTGTTGTGTGCTGAGATCTGCTCCTGCACCTCGGCTGTAATGAGTTCAGTCTGTCTGTCAAACTACCCACCTATCACTGTTGCGGTTATCATCAACAGCACAATTGTAGAGCTCAGAGGAACACATGTGCGCTCTAATTATACTCTCAGCTTTGTTGTTTCCTAGCCTTTCAACTTGTTCATGTGTGTTTTTTGTAGTTGGTTTACTCTCTAAATGTCCACCTTTCAACAATTGCTCCTCTTGCTCATCTCAATCTGGCTTTTTGTCCTCCTCTCTCATCTAGATCTTCTACTCGCCACTGTGTTTCTCAACATCTCACAAGGCCTTTGTCAAATTGTGTTCTGTGATTGCTGGTGTAACAATAGTCATCCATCTTAGGTCAGACAGTTAAAAGTGGGATCTAGGAAAATAAACTGATACTCGCTGGCAGCAGGTTAAAATGAGTGTATATCATAGGCGAGTGTCATTTTTGTTGCCTCAGCTATAAATATTTCGAACTGACCACGAAACAGTATTTCATATCAGTTTTATTAAAACTGCACATGACAAGTGAATTATGGAGTTGTTTTTTTCCCTATATTTGCAGCCATTCTGTCACCTACAGCATCATATATTTCAGAATTAGTTTGAAAATCCACCATAAATAAATAAATGGGTAGTTGATATAACATCTTAATTTCTATTTAAAGAAAAAAAATTAAATTAAATTTAAAAATGTACTTCTTGGGTCCTTTGACTATTCATCATTTTAACTTCTGCTATTTTAATCTCTTGTGTTGCCTCTTTTGTGGTAAATAAAAGTTGTTCATTTATATGATCTTGCTGGGTTAATCACTCTATTAATATAAGCACATAAACTGGATGTATAACGATTTTAGAAGAACTGGAAATATGCTAGAGATCTGTAGGGAGACAAAGTGGCATCCAATATAAACTGCATAAAGGAACTATATTTTCCACTGAGATAAAAGATGTTAAAAGACGCACAGACTCCAAAACATGTACATGTAAACACATATTGGAGTACAAAACAGCGACTTGTTCAACACTCTGGCAGCCCAAGAATGATCAAATACAGCAATTACACACCTAATGTGCATCCTTTGCTCTTCATTACCATGCATTAGAGCTAAAAAGCCTTTGTCGGGAAGCGAAAACATTAGAAAGAACTACAAAACTGACCAGAAATCATTACAGCACTCATCATGTAGTAATTACGATTTCCAAATATGCAAGTAAGAACTTCCCAGGAGAACGCAATATTTTGCACAGAACAAGAAGGAGAGTAGTTTTGTCACTACACAATTCGATTATTTAAAAATGACTGTTTTCGGTAATTTCAGTAACAAATTTCGGCAATGTTTCTTTCTGCTTTTGAAAGGGAGAGGAAAAACAGAAGAGATATGACATGAGCCATCACCTCTCCATCTCCAGCTGTTTTGCTTTCTCGGCTCTGTTTGTTAGGTGCAAGCAGGGTAACTGGTTAGTGCAGTGTCTACCAAAATCAATACAAATCAAATCCACTGAAGTTTTCTCTTCGAGCACTTAACCTTTTCAACTCGGCCGTTAGTTCTTTTATCTTCCTCAACACAAAAGCTTTCAGGGCCATTTTAAACACAAATGCCTCCACCAACACACACATATTTGCACACAAACGCATTGTCAAGCATTCCTGCTTGCCGGCATAATTGAGGGCGGTCAGGAAAACAACCATTTGTGCTTAACAAACAGCAAAGTCAAAGGATTACTCTTTGCGGAAAACCAAATCAAGCAAAGACACAGTAAATCTCTCAAGCGCCTCGTATCTGCTCATTTCCCTTTCCATTACACCATTTTAGATTGCTTTCAATGAGAACGGGAAGCTCTTTATAGTGTGCCAGTAGCAAAGCAAACAGTGTCAGGCGTTTCAAAGGCAGTGCGGTGAGTGTTTGATGGTATTGTGTGTTTGTTGCTGTAGAAGACAGGAGTGTTTTGGAGAGCGTATAGCTATGGACCGCTTTGATGTTGGCTGTCAATAGCAGACCCCTCTCGTCTTAAAAGGAGTGTTTTTGAGCTCAAATTGCATCGTGCTACGAGGATTAGCTTGCGGGAGTTGTGCGGTGAGCCTCGGCGGAATTCAAATACACACATGGGAACCTGCTTATACACAGGCGAGCATTTTATCACTGATATGCACATTACATAACAATAAAGCCCAGATCTGATAATTGCTAGCAACATTTCATTTACTTATTAAAGCTGTGTCAATAACTGATAGCAAGAAACCTCAACATAGCGCAACAGCAGAGTTCCGGTATAAAAATCTCATTAATTTTCTCCACAGCGTAATTGATTTTTAACAATAACTTATAAACCTTTTCAGAAAGACCTACCATGAGCTTTGAGGTTTTTAAAGCAATGGTTTATGCTTGTAGAAGCCACAATTTAATATGATTTCTTCTTACACTCTTACAAATAAAGATTATCTTTTTGGCATGTGTGGTCCCATGAAGAACCTTTAACATCCATGGAATCTTTCCATTGCACAAAAGATTATTTATAGAGGGAAAAAAGTTTCTTTAGATTATTAAAATGTTCATTACGCAAAGAAAAAATGGTTCTGTTAAGAACTGTTAACAGAAAGTTTCTGTTTTTCTATGGCTTTACAAAGGGTCCTAAGTTTTTTCTAATTTTTTTTGTAGTTCAGATTTCTCTTCAAATTAAGTTTGTTCATTATTTACATGTTTCATCAATACATTTCATAGCTGGTCATTTCTTTATTTAGAAATTCAAAGGAAATAAATGAGAAAATGCTTCCAAACCTACACACATTGTCTAAAATAAACTAAACTGTCTAAAACTGAAAGTCCAACTTAATCTGTCTCATGAAAAGTGTCTGATATAAACAATTCCAATCCTTCAGAGTGACTAAATGCTGGAATACATTACAACTTTTGCCCATACTTCTGGCCCGATTTACAGTCTGGATAATTTGACAGTTGCCTTAAATCAGAGCCTGTCTGCAGATGTGTTGACAGATTTCATAGAAAATCACAAACCTTTTTTTTTTTTTTTTTAACACATCAGACTATGATTCCATCCGATCGGAGGATATCAAAAATGTTTGAGCTGATTTTAGAACACACTGTTTTCATTTGTCACATCTCCTAAGCGTGTTTGTGCATAAGTTTGTTGTGTTCGGAACGACTTGAAAGTCTGGAAGTGTGTGATCCTCAGTGTATCATGCCCAGTTTTTCCTCTGTATCTATTTACAAAGTCGGCAAGTGTATGATGTCTAGCATTCTTAAATCTGTTCAGGTGTTGTGCAGTGTATTCCAGCCTTTATGAAAGTCTATGAAAACAAAAAGATTAATTTAAACTACAATTGGCTTTAGCATAAATTTAATATCATACAACGTAATTATTCTCAGTGAAGAGGTGCAGTACAGTGACCATGATTTTGCCAGACAAAACTTTTCATGATTCTGGAACAACATTCATTTCAAACAAAATAGACCTAACCCTGACATTAACCTCTACCATTACCTTCCACAAAAACCAAATAGAAAAGAGAACCAAAATCTGTTTGGTTGATGGGAATATTGTTCTAAGACAAACAAATATGCGGTTCCAGGAACAGAACGTTGCTGAACGTGACATTTTCAAAATATTTCAACAGCATTTTTCAGTCATTTTCGTGTGAGTTCAAGATTTAGAAAATAGTTGTTTGCATGCTAAATAAATGTCAACTAATTCTGGAATGACAACATAGTGTTTGAACCTAGTTGCATCTGCACTGATCCCTGCCTTTAACTTTGGATTACACTACCACTGAGCTATCAGCAGGCTTAAAACCCTGCAGTGGATATCATCGATTCTAAGTGTTTCAATTTCCACTCTCCTTTTGAGGGCTGATGGTTTAATTACAACTAACCAGCTTGTTAGAATGTGAGGATGCTTATCGGCAGTCAAGTAAACAGTCACACAAGATTTAGCTCAGTGGGAGGCAACGACTGGGATGACATTTCAGTGGCCCGTACTCCTGATCAGAGGTGAAGGGACAAGTTTGATTCAGCATCTGATCTCACGGCACCAGCCAATCACGCTTCATCTCTGCTCTTCTCCAGCTGTGGGCTCCTTCAGTCAGCCATTGAAGAACTGAAGCCTCTGTCTAACCCAGGCCTTTCATGTTGGGATTCTCAGATCAAGACCATTAAAGGGCTGATCTAACATTCGCTTTAGAAGTCACAAACATAGCTTCCTGCTCCATGGGTGGGCCAAAAGCCCATTTTCCATGCAGTGCACTGAGTTTTGACATATTAATACTGTAAAGATACTAGCAAAGCCTTTTAAAGCCAAGATCTGAAGCAGGCAAGCAGCAACGAGAAACATCTACTCAACAACTGCATGGTCTGCACAGCTTTATAAAGACATCAATCCTTGGGTAAAAGCTGTTCTTACACTGTCTACTGAGATTACTGCCCTTGACCAACCAACCACATTTTCGTCTGATGTATCGAAACACCAGCTTGTACGTGTTCACCCTTTGAGAGTTATGGACAGGTCAGTGGACTACAAAAATGTCAAATGTAATTGAAGGTAAGTCTCCAAACCAGCTCAGTAATCCCACACATTCTCCGCTCACCTCCACCTACTCACCTCTTTGGTTGGAGATGGTCTCAAGGGCTCTCTTAACAAGAGCAGTCTGATCCTGCAGAACTGACCGTCCTCATCACCCTGGCCTGCTTTTGTCTCACAACGGCCTAGTCGGTTAAATCACAGTGTCTTGAAAAATACGATTAAATTTTGCACCTCTGCCTGGACCAGAAAGACAAACCCATTGGAATTCCTTCAGATTTACACCGGGGCTTTTCACAGGAACCCATTGACATTCACAGCTGCTCGGTTGAGGGGAAGTTCAGTGAAATTGATCTCTCTAGGCTGGTGGGTAATCACTGAGCTAGAGCCAACCGGATTCAGCTCTGCTTGATGGCTGAGTAACCTTGGCCTAAGCCAAGCACTTTGTTCCCCGCTGTTTCTTGAGCCTTTTCGTGGGTATCCAGCCAGCACAGTTGTGTGACACCTGAAACAGTGTTTTAGTCATTAACAGGTACTACTTAATCAGTTTTTTTTTAGTGTACATCAACAGTAAAGGTAGTAAAAAGACCTGGAATAATACATTGCATATCCAACTGGGAATGAGCAAAACCTAAAACATATTTTCAAAATCGTCCAGTTAGCCAATAACTTGACAACCTGTCTTAAATAGTTGATATGTAGCCTAAATTAAGCATTACAGAAAATATATAATTGCTGAAGGCTAGATAGATAGATAGATAGATAGATAGATAGATAGATAGTGTAGGATATCAGAGACCGAATCAGACCATTTAAGAATCGAAGAATCGATCAGATTGGTGTTAGAACCACCAAAAGAGCAAATTCCACAGAAAACAGGACAACGTCATAAATCTGTCCAGATCCTAGCTGCAACTAATCTGAAGCAAGCAAACTAACTAACTCTTTCACAGAACAGCTTGCAACATTGAGACAAAAGAACATATTATTGTTCCAATGCAGGAAGACTGTCAAATTTGGGGCAAGTATCAGAGCGGATGGTCAAGAGATGGCCATCACATGGGTTCCCGCTGCAAAATCTAGCGTCTTTAGATTGACTTTCCCCCACCACTAGGGCTTCTTCTTCCTTTTTGTTCTATGCAGAACTACACAGAGACTTTCTTTTTCATATGCACCTAAAAATCATCTTAAAAGACTTATCATTTTTATGCATAACTCCATATTATGTATGTAACCCACACTGTTGACTTTCATATTTTAAATCCTGTATGTAACATCAATTATTGAAGCTGAAGGATTCATATGCTTGTTTGGTATGTATGAGTTTGACAATTCATGCTTTAAACGTTTCTTCCAATCAATTCTTTGTCAAATGTATCATAGTCTTGTTAGAGAAATCATGTCCAAAAGTATACTTTGCAAGAGCCTGTAAAGTTCGGACCTGTGACTGACCAGATAACATGTTGATTTATGATCGGGGGAAGAAACAGAGCATCACCCCAAGCTACGATGATATCTAATTGGTCAAGACGTCCAGATGGGACGGTCTGAAAGCCGAGTTTAAAAACTCAGGACACCATCAAACTCTCTCTCTCTTCTTCTTCTTCAAAAAATGCTTCTCTTACTTTTTTCTAATCTCTTCTCTTTTGCCACCGCGTTTTGACGCTGCTCTTTGAGCGCCATGTGCTCTGGCCCACGTGCCAGTTGCCACCACAATGAGAAGAAAACCCACCTAGTCTCGTTACATCCTTTTATTTTTATTCTTTTATTTTAGTTTCTTTTCTTTCCGTTGATTTGATGTACTAGAACCGTTTTGCCAGCGTGTCTCGAGTCGACCTTGTCGCCGTCAAACTTCAGCTCCAGCCCACAACTCCGCCTTCGGCCAAGAGCCATTGGCCACAAGGCAATCGCTAACGACTGCCAAGACTTCCAACCAACCGCAACCTGGGAAAACCCTTTCTGCCGAAGACTCTGTTTCAAGGAATCCTGTGGCGCAGCTAGTAAAACAGCCAGACTTGGCTGGATTGGTGCATTAATATGAATTTCAGCCTCTTGAGAAACTCCAATCTGAGGGTTAAACCTGGTGATTGATGATTTGTTCAGGTCGGCAATTGCACATGTTGCTGTAACTTTGATTTCCACATTTTTCTACTCTTAACTCATCCTTTCTTACTTTCTCTCTTTCTGCAAGTAATATGAATAGTAAGCGTCGCGTGATTCATCATTGGTTTAGTTTGTAATGTAGGTTTATATAAATAAAATCTTGTTTATATTGAAGAGAAGTATATTGTTTGTGCTCTACGGGTTAATATGCCCAATCTGTCGATCTTGTTACTGTGCTATTAAATAGTGTTTTCACTATATTTTGGATTTTAATATCCAGTGCAGAGTTGATTGTTATACGGATCCTTCGGTGATCAGCCGTGAAACAGCGATTCTGTCCAAATTCCCTATAAAATCGTAAATGATTCCCTTTGAGCTAAATTAAACTATTTCCTTTCAATTAAATATTACGTTTTTTACGTTACAATAGATAGATAGATAGATAGATAGATATCTTGCAGTGAGTGTGAATTCTGTATAAAATCATTAAAAATGAGTGAGTCAGGAGTTTTAAAATCCATTTGTGGGAAGTTTGCTCTCTCTGCTATTAAACATGAGGGTTTGGATGATCTGTGTAAAGGGGGTTGAGTGGCGGACATTACATCACTGTAGTGATTCAAACGCCTACTCAAAGGTTTTTATTCTGTTGGATCCATTGGGTTATCTAGAGCAGCCACCACTGTATCACCTCAGACAGGTAATAAGATCTGAATTGTGACAATTCAGGCATTTAAAAATGTCTTTGTATGCATTGAAATATGATGACTGCACACATTTCAAGAAGTTGTGTGAATGAATACTCGCATTTGGCTCAAAGCATGTGGTGGAAGTAACCACCAAGGCTAAGAGTCTTTCAAGAGTATAAAGTCAGACAGACCTGTAGTCATCTCTTATTTCCACACGGAACGTTTCATACGAAAGTGAAGTACCTTGGTGAGTCTTTCAGTTTCTAAATACACAGTCATTAATGCACACTGTAGCTCATAACCTAGAATAAATATATTTGCGCACAAACTCACACTACCTGCTAACATGGGAAAAAAGTTATTGGTACTGTTTTAGAGACAAAATCTATGTATAAAATGGTGCTAGCTTAACTAGATTTTGAGTAGCCAAAACAAACAGCTCTTTAGGTAACAAGCTATTGTTTGTTATTTGTTTTTAGTGTTACTGTAAAGTATGTTGTATTGCATACACAGCTTTATAAAAATACTTTCATAAATGGTCATCTTTAACTGATCTTATCATTATTTCATTCCAATGAATCATTACGTAAAATAAATAATTTTAATTAGCCCAACAATTATGACTAGTGATGCTAATATTAAATCATTAAGTCAGATGCATTAAGTCAGTATACAGCATGTTATTCTAAAATAATACTGAAGTCTTATAACAAAGACATCTGCTTAGGTGAAATGTACAACCAGCTCATCTGCACACTGATGGAAAATAATTTTGTTGCAGTTAGCTCACACTATTCAAATATTATTACAATGTGATACATAATGTTGTTCAGCAAGATAAAATAAAAAAAATAAAACATTTCATTACAAGTTGATGCATTGCATATTTCTGTGCAACCTGTCATTGCTTAAGCCAAAAGTGCTAAATAAAAGTTCCTTCAGAAGATAGATGTATAGTTATAGGGTACGTCTCTTATTGTATTAAAAGCAGGAATACATGAGAGCCCAACCTTAGCCACCCACACAAACCTGCCCACACACAAACACACACATTTGTTGCAGCATACATGCAGCTGATGTGAATGGACAACAATAGCCAAGAGAAGCCAGCCAATTAATCTGCATTCATCTGAGATTGCTATCTGCATTTATCTGAGATCATAATCATAATGTAGTGTTTTTGAGAAGGCTGCTCTCAAACATGATACTCTCAGCAGCAGTGAGTAGGCAGTGAGTTTAATTGTTTTGTTTTATCAATAGGATGCTCTTCTTTTAGATTTTAATAAGAGGTCTTCAAAAAATAAAGAAAATAAAGAAAAAACATTTTCCATGCAAATACAATAAATAAAAAAATAAATACTGTAAATAGAGAAAAGCCTAATTTTCATCATGTAATTTATCTTTAATATAAAATAGGAAAGCTATAACAGGCTCAATATGACTCAACCTGTGTTCAAGAAAGTTGGAATCAAAAACTACCAAAGTTTCCTTGTATATTACATTCAGAAAACACCCCAATTGGTATACATTCAATGAGCAAAATGAAATTCCTGGTATTATGTCAGAATGTATTCTGACAAATGCACCGAGACTACATAACCTTAAACTAATTTATATAATGTGACGGGAAACTAATTGCCTAATTACCAACACAATTGCTTGTTAAATGTGTCCTTAACAGATAAATAGATCACTGCACAAAATACTGTCACAAATACCAGAATTTAAATGTCACAATGGATGAAGAGCGCAGAAGCTATAACACTCCTATCAGGTATTACATTTTCCATGAATAAAAATGAATGTACAGCATCTGAGCAAAGTCATTTCCTCTCTCCATAATGTACATTCTGCATCAATAGAGATCAAACTCGTGCGGTCAATCTTAATGCAATGCATCTTTGCACAAGGGATCTTCCCAATCAATAGAAAATGAGTTTTATTTTGTTATTATTACAGGTAATGTTGCAAAAAGAAAAAGGAAAAAAAAAAAGATCAGCAATGCTATAAACTTAAATCAGATATTTTAAACCATTACAGGGACCAGAAACTAAGTGCAAAAGCAGAGGCCAGTATTCTGGATGCCATCAAGTATAAGAAGCAATTTCAGCTCAATACCCTAAGGGTGCTCCAGGGCAGCAGTTCAAACATTTTTTTCTAGGCGAATCCAACAAATCACATCAGTGGATTAACTGTCGGAATAACTGTTGTGTTTGAAGCTCTCGGTTCTAATGTTACAGGTCACAAATTTTCTCGCAGTAGCCTCTGAGTTCAGTTACATTCTGCACTAGCTTCATGGCAAGACTCGCCATGTACTTACAGTGTATTACTGCAGATTAGCAGCAGAAGAGTTTGTATGTGTGTCCGTGTGTGCGCACTGTATGGTAATGATGGTGGAATAATGAGAGTATGCGCTTATGTTTTTCCTGTTGCGGTTGCTTGTTATCTCTGAGAGTCAGCAGGCCAGAGCAACAGGTTTCAACCGACATACACCCACACATGCAAACACTCACACATGCCCAAACACACACACAAATGTAAGGACAACACAAATTTGAAGGACAATTGACAATGTGCCACTACTTTTCTAATATAGTTTTTCTAGACTTACTTGATTAAGCCATTTGTACATGAACATCCCTTATTCAAAAATAAAGTCATTTAAAACAAAAAGTCAGGACTGTAAAATGTTCCATGAATGCTAAATAAATAGAACAATCACTAGTTAAAACAATCATTAGACAGAATTTTTGATAGACAGAACATCAGAACGATAGAACGATAGATAGATAGATAGAACGATAGATAGATAGATAGATAGATAGATAGATAGATAGATAGATAGATAGATAGATAGATAGATAGATCTATCCCCTCTTATGCTGCTAATCTGCAGCAGATAGATAGATAGATAGATAGATAGATAGATAGATAGATAGATAGATAGATAGATAGATAGATAGATAGATAGATAGATAGGTAGGTAGCTGGGTAGTAACTGATTACATGTAATCTGGATTACGTAATCAGATTCCAAAAATTAAGTACTTGTAATTAAAGTAAGTTACATTTTAAAATACTCATAATCAGACTGCAGTTACTTTTTTATTGATTACATGATTATTCATGAATAATAAATTATTCATCATTTATTGATTCTCTCTAATTCCTCTTTTTTATCTTTTAAATTTTCCTTTCTAAAATAGTCTACTGCTTACATACACTCAGAAAGTCTTCCAGTTTTGTGGACATTCACACACAGACTAGTCATTAGTCAGGTGGAGACACAGCATTTGACCAATGGATTTACAAAAATCATTTCAGGTTTAAGAAGTGTTTCAACATTGCATCAACTAGGCTACTGATGAACACATTCATTTTTATATGAATTATCACTCAGTAGGTTATTTAACCATGTATTATTATGTATTATCGAAAGGCTTTTGTCTTTCAAACTCATTAAAATGCACAAAGTCTCACTATTTTTATTTGCAGACATTCTCAAATTTTTTGTCATCTGAACCTCTTTCACCTAATATATTTACTTTAAAGGGGTGGTCAATCAGCAATTATGTAAAAGACTCCCTTTGCATTGAACTTTGAGCATCGGAACTTTGCAGATGTTGTTTATGCTCAAACAGCAACATTACACACTAACTAAAGTTAAAAAACTGAAATCATAATCAATGACCCTTTTAAGTACCCCTGAGATTTTAAAATATATATTTTAATAATTAAGTATCACAGTTGCATGTTCACAGTTCTCTGACATTGGTTAATGGTCATATGGCGCGCAAGTAAACAAAATATTTCTTCTTTTTTAGTAAGTGAATTGTTTTGATTGTTATTTTAAAATGATTTATTTGAATTTTTATGATTTAATTACATGTTTGCCTTTCATTAAACTCACAAACCCCCTGCAGTTCCTTTACGAACCCCAGTTTGGGAAACCTTGATGTTATGTAGGCTAATATTTAATGCACTTCATGTTGTTAATTACAGTGAAAGGAATATATTTTCTCACTCTTTGTATTTTTACATCATTATTGTACAAGATTATTCTGTTTAAATCAATGTAACAAACGAGTTAGGTCAAAAGCAATCCAAAAGTAATCTAAAAGTAGTCTGATTATATTGCCTAAAATGTGTAATGTAATGGATTATGTTACTGACTACAATTTTTGTCATGTAATTTGGAATCAGTAATGGATTACAATTTGTAAGTAATCTACCCAGCTCTGCACACGAGCAGCAGTGGCTGTGATTTGGCTCCGTTATCACTGGAATATCACACTCTTATCAGCCAATCAGATTCAAGCACCAGAAAGAACTGTTGTATACACATACAAAATAGAAAACAATTTTAATACTGGCCATTTCTAAGTTATGCTATCATTTATCAGTTATCCACCACTAAACATTCAAACAATTACCAGCTTATCAGTATCCACCAGAATTGAAATATCATGCATCCCTGCCAAAACGCAAACGCCTCAAAGCAGCTCTGGGTTCTCCGAACTACAGCACAGAAGAAAAAGTAGAGACTGGCAAACACAAAAGACACACAATGTGTGAACACATACTTCATAGAATGTCAAAATCCCCCTCTCCAGCAACATGCTTTAAATATGGCACAGATATGAGGAAAAGCAATCTAAACTCGCTCTATTTTTGTTTTGATTTTCATCTTTTTTCTCACCTCACCCTGTGATTTAATTTGAGAATTGGGAAACATAATGTTCTGCCATCACAGAACAACGGCCAGAAAAGAACCTTGGGCTTATTACATTTTAATAAGGTTCTCCAGGCAACTTTCCCTCAACGTAATTGCTTTGTGTATTTCCCCTATGGGAACCCTGCTTCTTGTTTGTTATCGACACAAAGCTGTTGAAATCACAGCCAGCTCTCTCTCACACACTTTCTCACTCATCGCCTCACTTACGCCATCTCAGTTTTTAAAATAAACACTAAATTAAACATTAATTAAGCTTTAAGTTGATATTCAAATGCCCTAATTATCAACAACTTCCCATGTCGTTCACCAAAATAAAAAAATAAAAAACACACTGGCTGCAAAAAGTACCTGCATCAATTCCAGACTCCACAAAAATCCAACAGCAACAGTTTGCAATTCTGTGAGAGTTAGACAGCTTAAAGTAAGACTACTTACTCACATCACATTCAGCAAACATTGCATCACTTTGAACTGGTAGGTGGACCATGAGAAATAAGAGTGTCAAGGTATTTGTCACATTACAGATGTCACACCATCCACATACGTATCTTACTCTCACAGATGGCGGATCAGGTGTGAACCCAGTGAATCACCTTCATTTACTTTCCATGAGCGATTCATTAAGGCCTCTAATTTTAAACCAATGTAATACCAGGCTTCTTATGACAGAATGCCTCCAATTCTAATGGAATTAGAAACTTAACTTTTCACAGCCAGGAAAATGATGCTTTCCCACCAGTTTTCCTGCAGAGAAATTGTGCACCCTTAGGTAAAAGTGAGTGGTGGAGAAATTAGCCTACCTCGCTGATAGCAAAACCACTTCTTTTTTCACGAAATGTGAGAACAAAGAAGGAACGGCTGTCATAACAGATGCAGAGTCTGCTGTGAAGTGTTCAGAGAGAAAGGAAGAGACGTTTATTCCCTTTCACTATAAAAGTACCTTAAATGGTGCCTCTCCAGTTTCTGCTTTAGTTGCGTTACTGTCACGGCTCTCATGATGTCATCACTTTTTGTAGAGTACAAGTAAATTCAAATCTGCATCTCATGGCTGTTATAGATTGTAATGACTCTCTGAGATTCCCAGTGTGTCTTACATTAACGTGCTTTTATATCCAGTTAGCGTTCTGGACATTCATTTTGGACTGAATTTGCACAATGCAATTATAAGTCACCTCAAATGTGATCGGAAAAAGATCTAATCACACTAAGCTATGCAAAATGTAAAATTGCATTAATGGTAAACTAAATGTGACCCTGGACCACAAAACCAGTCATAAGTGTCAATTTTTCAGCTGAATAAATAAGCTTTCCATTGATGTATGGTTTGTTAGGATAGGACAATATTTGGCTGAAATACAACTATTTGAATATCTGTAATCTGAGGGTGCAAAAAAAAAATCAAAATATTGAGAAAATGGCCTTTAAAGTTGTCCAAATGAAGTTCTTAGCAATGCATATTACTAATCAAAAATTAAGTTTTGATATATTTACAATAGGAAATTTACAAAATATCTTCATGGAACATGATCTTTACCTAATGCCCTAATGATTTTTGGCATAAAAGAAAAATCAATTATTTTGATCCATACAATGTATTTTTGGCTACTGCTAAAAATATACCCCAGCGACTTAAGACTGGTTTTGTGGTCCAAGGTCACAAATGCTTTGACAACATTTTAAAAAACATTAAAATGTTTGACAGATGAAATGTAAGGTATTTTGGTCTATTTACTTTAAAAGTATTCTCAAAAATGCCCTGTGAAAAGAGTCCGGCAGAGAGACGTGTATGAGAAATTGAGATTTCAAGTAAATGGAATTAAAGTGGTGACCAGACTGTTAAACAGAAGTCTTTTCACACTGCAAGAGCAGAACAAAAATGACAAGAACCCAAAGCACAGCACTAAATATAAGCAATCACAGTACGTTCTTGTGATATCAATGTCAAATTAAAAATAATAAAAGACAACAAGCTGTTATACATGGATACATACATTTTATATTTTTGACTTTTCAATGAATAAAGAACTTCATTTTATATTCATTTTATTTATTTATTTCAATTGTATTATTTTATTTTTTATGCGCTGAATTAATAAACTGAATGTAAATTGTCACACTGACCACCTTCAAATTTGGATTTTAGTCAAGTGTTCATGAGTAAATGAGTAAAGTGCAAACCAAATGTGATTTAATCGCAAAAACCCATAATGTTAATGCCAGACGTAAAAGATGGGATACAGGAAATACAAAAGACAACACAATGCCAAGCAATAGGAGAGAAGTGATACTGCATACCTTCATTCTGAGTAACATGCAGTTATTCTTTTATAGTAAAAAGTATGGTCACACTTTATATTAGGTGGCCTTAACTACTATGTACTTAAATCAAAAAATAAGTACAATGTACTTATTGTGTTCATATTGTATTGCAAAACACTTTTGCTGTTATTGAGGTGGGATATGGGTAAGGTTAGGGACAGGTTAAGTGGTATGGGTAGGTTTAAGGGTGGGTTAAGGTGTAAGGGATGGGTCAACAGTGTAATTATAAATGTAATTACAGAAATTAGTTACAGATGTAATTACAGAAAGGTATTATTAACAATATAAGTACAATGTAAGAACATGTATGTACACAATAAGTGCATTGTACCAAATGATTAATTTAAATGTAAGTACATAGTA
>JAFVLL020016196.1:0-143548 GCA_021397915.2 Tor tambroides
TGAACTTTATTGTTGGTCAGGCCAAATTAGCAATTTATATTTCCAGAAGAAATGAAATAGAACAGAGAAATGGGCAACATATTGTATCAGTTTTTAAGAATATGTTTAAATCAAGAATTCTTGTTGATTTTAATTATTACAAGATGATGAATGCAATCAATGTTTTTGAGATTGAATGGTGTTGTGATGTTGGTATGTATTCTATACTTAATAATGAATTGTTTTTTATATGTGATTTAAGGTAAAATCATGTAGTGTTTGGTTGTGTTTGTTTTCTTTTGTTGAATAACAAATAACTGTTGTTTAATAAAGTATGTTAAAACTCAACTCTCTCTCTCTCTCTCTCTCTCTCTCTCGCTCTCTCTCTCTCACTTACTCTCTCCCCTGTGTTGTGTATAGTTGTGTGTGTTGTGTGTGCTGGACTGTGAATGATGCAGTGGTACATATTTGATAGTAATGCTTTCTGACTGCCATCCTCCCTCCCCCTCTTGCCCCACGAGAGCCCTGTGTGGGCTGTTCTGCCAGCCAACAAGCCGAAATATTTATACTGAGCGCTGTTACTCGGCCATGTTTTCTGAGTGTGTTTGGACCAGGTGTGCATGTATGAATGAGTATGTGTGTGACTGTTGGCATACAATGCAGATGTTCAGGGAAAATAGAGGGACGCTGGAAGATGTAACCCTGTAAACTGTTGTACCATTCAGGATGGGGTAACACACACTAATTCTTGTGGCTTATTGCTTCATTTTACTAAACTGCAGCACATTATTATACACATAATATATGGCAAAGACAATCACAGATTAAAGTGGAAGAGATAATTTAGTTATTTATTGCTTGTTGCCATATATCATGTTAGGGTTCAGTTTGCATTTAGAAAGTGTTTGCAACACAAACACAAGCACAGCCTAAATAAAACATTCATAGAATTCCAAGAGAGCTCTTATTTACTCTCAGACTGAAGCACAGTGTTGCACTTTGGGGCTGTTCAGTGAATCTGTGTTTGTTTTATTATTAATGTTATTAAATAACCTTTTTCTATGTTGTAGTAGGTTAGGTTTCAGTATTTAGCAGTAATTTTGTTTTATTTTCTATTTCATTTTAAAAAATAAATGTATTTCACATTTTTAAGAATGTTCTCAAAAGAATGGGGTACTTGTAAAAAGTGAAAAAAAAATTACTAACATAGTTATTTGAATGTCACACACTAGACTGGTCTAAACCTGATTACCAGGTCACACTCAGTGCTCAAAGGTTTTATACAGTGACTTCACAGTATAGCCATACACAGTTGTGTTTGTATTGTCTGTGGATGTGTCAGATTACCATAATCACAGATCCACACTTAGATCCCACCAGATGGTGATGATCTGCGAAATCCCTCCACAAAAATACACACAGAACAAGAGCGCATACTCACACACAGTGTTCAGTGACAACATGAAATTGACATTGTTTACTTTCTTTGATACTATCAATTTCCTGTTTTAATAGGAAATATACACAGAAAAGAAAATTGTACTTGTCAAGCAATTTTGTGGTTCTTTAAAAAACAAATTGAGAGAATAAAGTAGTTATTAATTTAAAAGTGCAGGTTTTCAATCAACTATGGAAGTCAGAAAAGCCAGAATTGAGAGATGTAATTTTTGACTTCTGAGGGAAGAAAGTCAGAACTGCGAGATGTGAACTTGGAATTTCAAGAAAAAAGAATTCTGGGTTTATATCTTACAATTCTGACTTGTTTTGGAGAATTGCGAGATATAAACTCAGAATTGACCCTTCGCAAAGAGCTTGATTGACAGGTGATCTGACCAGTCATAACGCCGAATTCGCCATCTTGTCTGAAAATCAAATCAGGGTCACTTGCAAGATAAAAACTCACAGTTAAGTTCTTTATTGTTTATTTTGTGGCAGGAACTGTTTTTCATAAAATCGTGAGAATTCAGAGAAAAAAATTCAGAATTGTAATTTTAGAATTCTGAGGAAAAAAGTCAGAATTGTTAGATAGAAACTCATAATTGTGAGTTATAAATTTGGAATTTCAAGAAAAAAAGTTAGAATTCTGGGTTTATATCTTGCAATTCTGACTTTTGTCCCTCAGAATTCCAAGTTTATATCTTTAAGTCCATACTGAGATTAAAAGTCACAATTACCTTTTTTTTTTTTTTATTCTGTGGCAGAAACAGGTTTCCATAATCTTCCCTATGACCAATAAACTAATACTTTTATTTCCTTTGTTTGTTTATTCATTTGTTTATGGTCACAGGCTCTCAATGGCTTTGTGTTGGTAGTCACCGCTGAAGGGATCATTTTCTACTGTTCTCACACCATCCAGGATTACTTAGGATTCCACCAGGTAATTATCCTTCTCAACAGTCTCTTACATAAACACATATGTATCATATAGCCTCTGTTCTAATACTAATCCAATATACATCTGAATTACAGTCACTATCTTTTGGATATGAATTATGGGATTGGATGTTGCTATATATTTCCTCACTATACATATTTTAATGAAAAATTTCAGAATATTTTGTTTCAACATGTTTAGCTTTTAAAAAGTGTAAAAAAAATGCTACTTTTTCACGTCGCTCTTGATGCAAATAGGCTTTTTTATGTAGTAAGGTTACTTATGCAGTTAAATTATGGGCAAACCATGACGTAATGAGTTTTCAGCAGCCAGGACACAGTTTTAATCTGATTGCTAAGTAAGCCCTGTACATACACTTTCCCAGAATCAAAATTACATCAGACTCAGCTGTCGGATAATCATTCCATACTTCTCACCTCTATTCTTAGTGCACACACACACATATATGCGCATCAGATCCGCCTAATACTGATTAATACTGCAGTGTCCCTCTGGAGCAACAGTTTGAATGCGGTAGAAATTGAATGCGCTTAATCAAATAGGCTTTACCCTGAGATTCAGTCTGGCACGGCATAATCCAATTCATCATAATTTACTTATGAATTATCCAACTGAGACGTCACTATATTTGTTTACTTTATATGCTTACGATGTTCTCCTTTTGTTCATATGAATGTGTTTAAACAAGACTAGAGGGAGTTTGATGGCAGAACAAAGTTTAAGCTGTCAGACGTGGAATTTTTCACTGAATATTTGTATATTACCATCATTTATTTGAAGAATCCTGAAAAAATACAGTGCCTTGCAGTAGTATTCAAACCCCTTCATTTTTTTTCACGTTTTATGTTGCAGCTTTATGTTAAACTGCATTAAATTACTTTTTTTTCCACATAAATCTACACTCCATACACCATAATGACAAAGCAAAAACAGAATTGTCACAACTTTGTAAATTAATAAAAAATCTGAAATAAGTATGTTGCATAAGTATTCAAACCCTTAACTCAGTACTTAGCTGAAGCACCTTTATAGCCTCAAGTCTTTTTTTGTTTGATGCGACAAGCTTTGCTCATCAGCTTTTGGGAATTATCTGCCATTCTTCACCTCACTTGTTCACCTCTCAAGCTCTGTTGGGTTGGATGGGGGCAGATGCACATTTTCAGGTTTCTCCAGAAATATTTTATTGGGTTCAATCCCAGGCTGTGGCTAGGCCACTCAAGGACATTCACAGAGTTGTCTATAAGCCACACTTGCTGTGTGTTTAGGGTCATTGTCCTGTCGGAAGGTGAGCCTTCTGCCAAGTCTGAGGTTCTGAATGCTTTGGACTGGGTTTTCATTAAAGCTATCTCTATATTTTGGTGCATTGAGCTTCTCATTTACTCTAATGTGTCAGTCTCTGCCACTGAAAAACAGCCCCACAGCATGAGGCTGCTACCACCACACTTTACTTTTTGGATGGTACTCTGCAGGTGATGAGCAGAGCTGGTTTCCTTCAAACATGATGCTTATTATTGAGGTTCATCAGACTAGAGAATCTTGTTTCTCAGAGTCTGAGGGTCCTTTAGATGCTTTTTTGCAAATTCTAAGTGGATTTTTGTGTGTCTTCACTGAGGAGAAGATTCAGTCTGGCAACACTGACATAAAGCCCATCAGTGGAGTGTTTTTGCTCTGATATTCATTTTCAGCTGTTAGACCTTTTAAGACGTGTGTGCCGTTCCAAATCATACCCATTCAATTGAATTTGACAGGTTAACTTCACTCAAAGTGTAGTAACATCTACAAGCAATATGAAAGCTCCTGAGCTAAACTTCAACTGTCCCAGATAAGGGTTTGAATACTTATGCAATGGAATCATTTATGTTTTTTTATGTATAATAAATTTGCAAAGATGTTAAAAACCTGTTATTTGCTTTGTCATTATGGTGTGTGGAGTGTAGATTTTTGTGGAAAAAAAAAGTAATTTAAAGCAGTTTAACGTAAGGCTGCAACATATCAAAACATTTAAAAAAAAATGAAGGGGTTTGAATACTTCCGCAAGGCACTGTATATCACAATTTCCACAAAAATATTAATCAGCACAACTGTTTCCTAATGTTTCCTAAGCACCAAATGAGCATATTAGAATGATTTCTGAAAGTTTCTGAAGGAAATAAATTACATTTTGAAATATATTGAAACAGAAAACAGTTATTTTAATTTGTAATAATATTTAACAAAATTACTTATTTACTTAAATAAATGCAGCCTTGATGAGCATTTCAAAAATATTAAAACATCTTACAGACCCTAAACTTTTAAATAGTAGTGTGTATATTTGTAGTTGGTCCTAAAACATGTTAAACCTATAAAGTGATGCATCATTTCAACTAAATTTTCTCACACTGTTCCTCTTCATTTGTCCCTCGGTCACCAAGACGGATGTGATGCATCAAAATGTGTTTGAACTCATTCATACTGAAGACCAGCAGGCCTTCAGATGCAACTTACACTGGGCCTTGAACCCACCTGCAACCAGCACGCCGACAGAAGAAGAATCCCAACAAGGTCAGGAAATATATAATTTTATATCATGGTACCAATATAGTGAGTTATTTTTGCCTGAAATTCAGCAAAAAAGTGTTTATATATTAAATAACCATGTGGCAGTGCTGATGCTTTGATACACCGGTGAATTACATGCTTTAGAAATGAAAGGTACTTCATTTCATTCACTTTTTATTAAGAACTCAATGGATACAAACCAAAAAACACTTAAATGAATATTCAAATGAATAGTTTACAGCACTCGAGTTAGGAGAGAGAGACCATAAGAGAAAAAGAGTGAGTTTTTTTGGAACAAATGAGGAGGAGGGTGGTTTGACCTTTAGTGAAAGCTCCTGCAGTTGCAAAATAAACGTTATGGTCACTAAAACGTCCATTTTAATTAAGGATAACAGCAAACAGATAGGATGAAAACAGAAACGGTGGTCAGTGGATAATCCAGTGATGACCTCCGGTTGAAAAAGTCTAGATATGCAAGTTCTTTTTTGTTTCTCTTAGATGGAGATCCTGCCCCAAGTATGTCGCTGGTGACGTGCAACCCTGACCAGCTGCCTCCCGAAAACTCCTCTTTTCTGGAGAGAAATTTCGTCTGTCGTTTCCGATGCCTCCTAGACAATTCTTCGGGATTTCTGGTCAGTGTCAAACAGCTAAAGCTTTCATTTAGTACTCAAAACCTACACAGGAATCACTACGTCAACTGATTCGGAAGTACTCTTGGAATTTAATATTAGTATGATGGAAAATATCTTGCTATTCAAAGTCTCTAAGCCCCAATGTTCCAGAGTTAGCAGCTAGGTTAGCGCAGCTAACTTAGTGTTGGATTGCGCCGCTGGCATTCACAGAGATCAGAATTGTTGAAACACCTCTGTAATCCGTCTTAAAGGAGCAATAGGGTCATGGGGAATAGGTTTTAATTCGTCCTAGAAGAAATAGCGAGAACCAGTTCTTGTTAGCATAAATTAATGCTAATTTGAAGAAAATCAGGCTTTAGCTACAGTATGGAGCAAAACAGTGACCACCAACTCTTTCAGCTGTCTTTATTCCAAAAGTATTTACCCATTCATTCTCTCCAGCCAGACAGCGGTCTCTTTCTTTGCTAATCTTGGCAATGCGGTAGTGAAGAGATATGTATGTGTGCAAAGCTCTGTACTCTTGCTCTTTATTTCTTCAGCCTCTCTCTTTTACTTTCTTTCCTCTCCACTCCATCTTTACCAAATCCATTTCCCTCAAGAATAGCATGACTACACTTAGCTTGTCAGGAGCGGACCGCTAACAGGGGTCTCCCCATGTGCTCAGAGAAATTCATTACCATGAGCTATAAATACGAGCGACTTCAAACACTTTTCCATTACATATTTTTTGTTTGTTGTCCTCTTGGGATTTTTGAAGGCAACCGTTAAGTTGTTGGGAGGTTCACAATGAAAACATAATTGTGGCCAATTAGCTTCCTCCGTGATTATTTAATTGACACACCCCCAACTTGGAAAGTCATGCTGAAAGCTTCGTTTTTATTTGCGCCAAATGAAATACAGTGTGACAAATGTTTTCTGTTTGTGTATGTGAATGCGTGTCTCTGTATTAATGCTCCGTGAAGTCATTGGCGAACTGAGACCTATGTTGTGTAGCCTTACATAAGCAGAACTATTTTAAATCAGGTATTATACAAACAGAACAGCTCACCCAGAAATGAAACGACTAAAAATAGATTGTCGAGAGAGCTTTCCCGCAACAAAATGTGTATTGTAGTTTTATGTTCGTGCATATTCATAAGTGATGCTAAATTAATCATGGCTAACATACATAAAACACTCACTTTTAGATGTCGTAATCTCCACCAGTCAAAACTAAAGGTCTAAGGTTGACTAACCAATCACAAACAAGCAAACATTCAGATATGACACATTCTGGACAGGTCATAGCCTTCATTAATAGATGACCTGAATTGAGCTCTGTTGCCCACACTGAGTCAGAGACAAATTATGTGGTTCGCCAAGGGCACGCCAACAAAATCATCAACACCAGCTGTGTATGTACATATATTACATGTGTCGGTTATGTACGTCTTTCATGCAAATGCATTATGACATGTTTTTTTGTTTGTTCTGCATGTCATATTTTATTGTTCTTGTTTATTTGCTTTTTTGTTGTAGTTGCAACAATTCGAAACATTCTATTATTAGATTTTGTGTAGTTTGAAGTTGAAGTTTTTAAATTCCAAATTTAAACTAAATTCCACTTTGATATTTTTCCAGTAATGCTTTTGTATAGTAGCTATTCCAATGTTCATTTTCATTTATGCCCCATTAAGGCCCTGAATCTTCAAGGACGTCTGAAATTCCTGCATGGGCAGAACAGGCGATTGGATGACGGAGGTCAAATGCCAACCCAGCTCGCCCTGTTTGCAATAGCGACACCCCTACAGCCTCCTTCCATAATGGAGATCCGAACCAAGAACATGATTTTCAGAACCAAACACAAGTTGGACTTCACCCCAATGGCCTGTGATGCTAAGTAATGATGGACATTGCTTTTGAAAGAGTTGTAACATGCATCATATACAAATGTTTATATAAGTACAATAGAGAATGGTGTAAGAATCACTGATGTTTATTTTGCCTTTGTTTTAGGGGTAAAATTGTTCTTGGCTACACCGAGGCAGAGTTGCGAGTTCGAGGTTCTGGGTACCAGTTCATCCATGCAGCTGATATGCTGTACTGTGCCGAGAACCATGTCAGGAGTAAGATTTATTGATTTCTTCAGATTTATCATTTTAGAGTTGTATTGTTTAAGAAAGTCCAGCTAAAGAAGCTTTTTGAAGATGCTACATAACTAATAACATGATTGACTGAATTACGTGAAGATTAAGAAACAGCTATTGTGAGCTGTCTTTCTACTGATGCATGCTGACATTGTTGCCAAAGGCTTGATTTCTAAAATTAACTAGTGACACTAAAAGACATTAGCATTGTGCTCTTAGGCAAATGCTTGAACAAGTGACAGTATTCTCATTCAGTGTGGTTCACAGGAGGTAATTCATAGATGTTATGACAGGACGTGAAATCGACTGATAATATTAATTGTATGGTCAGGACCTGGATGGATTTGGTGAATTCTGATTTTTCTATGGTGGTCTACAGTTAGATGTGGAGAAAAAAAGACAGCCAGACAGAGCAAGAGACAGGAGGAGGAATTTTTTCCCATAATCCCATAGATTATGGAGGAGATTGGATAAATCCTTGACGTTAAGACTAGAACTAGAGCCTTAAATCCAGTAAAATCAGTAATTCAATATGGAGTCAACAGCCTATAGCAGAAAAAAAAGGTGCAAGGCAGAAAAATCTGGTCTGCATATTTTAACAAAATATTAGGTTTACAAACTGTTGCACTGTCCATTGCAGTGATCAAGACTGGAGAAAGCGGCTTGACTGTGTTTAGACTGCTTACAAAGGACAACCGCTGGAAATGGGTACAATCTAACGCTAGACTTGTCTACAAAAATGGCAAACCTGACTACATCATTGCCACCCAGAGGCCACTTGTGTAAGCATATTAAGGCTAATATTCATTTATATTTCTGCACTAACAGTTTACAATATATAGATTTAGTTGATTTTGATTTTGATGTAAGTACTTCTTACACATCCACTGACAAAGTTTTTTATTCATTTATTCAGAGAAGAAGAGGGCGGAGAGCATTTGAGGAAGCGATCTATGCATCTTCCGTTCACCTTTGCTACTGGAGAAGCTCTGCTGTACCAAATCAGCTACCCCATGCCAGGCTTCCCCGACACCCTTCAGGGCAAAAGCAAGAACAACAAAAACAAAAAGAGCAAGGTGGACAAAAGTTCAAAGGACGATCTGGACCCAAGTTCACTGCTGGGAGCCATGATGAGACAAGACAAGTCTGTTTATGTTTGCCAGCCTGCTATGGAGCCTAGAATGTCATTCCACAGTAGCATGTTCAGTGAGCAAGGAGAGACTAGTACCTTCTCTTCTTCTGTGGAAAATGAAAGTTGGAATCCAGCGCAGAATGGTGTAACTGCAGTCTCCAAACAGGAGCCATCAAGTTTTGACCCACTACTGGCAACATTAGACTCTCTGTCCCTGGAAAATGAGGAAAGCTGCTCCAACAGTGAGCTATTCGGTGCCCTGGAAAACCTTGGACTCAATGCAGAGGACCTAGAGCTGCTGCTTCTAGATGAGAGAATGATCCAGGTAGAGATGGAACCAGATTACATCCCATCTCTGAATGATCTTCTCACCAACAACGAAATCCTGTCCTACGTCCAAGACTCACTGGAGAACCGGATCGAGGACTCAACGGATGCTCAAAACCCTGCTGTGGCATTAGATTCTGTTGAACCCCCTGAGCCATGTTCTGCTTCCGAGTCAGCTTCTCAAATTACTTCCTCCATGCCTGATCCTCACATACCTTTCTGGCCACAAAAACAGATAGCACCCATAGTTCATCTGTCTCAGCGTATGCAGCAACATCTCAATGGCCAGTCGGTTTGCCACAAAACTGAGAGCTGGATCCAGGCACCAACACCTCAGGTGTCTACAACAGACTCTGAGACAACTACATTTACCCAGCATGATACTATGTTGGTGAACTCGGTACCAGCTGTACACAATGGCCACTGGGTCCCTGAACACACACAAGCCAACTTGAACTCTCAGCTTGGTGACAAGATAACAGGAACAAGTAAAGCACAATCACAGCAATGGCAGCACAACCAGTTGCTTGACCCATTCCAGTATAAACAGAAAACAGCTGTGGGTAGTGATACCCCTCCAAATGGGGTCTACAATGATCCCCAGTGGCATGGATACAACTTCACAGACCAGTTGGTCACAAATGGACCTTGTTTTCCCAATGGCCAGATGGCACACACGCAAACAGTGGGTACACATGTTGATTACAATATGACTGACAATTCAGGGGTGGAGTTTACAATGAACATCAGTACAGCTGAGGATGTAGGGCAGTTTCAGGGAGCCGTGGCCTCGTCTTCATCCTGTCAGCAGGGATATCAGAAACAGCAGCAGCAGCCAAAGGTCACACCCACTTATTACGCCTCCTATACCAAACAGAACTCCTCTCTGGAGCATATCCTGGGATTAGCCCCACCTTCAAACCTTCCTTCGTTGACAGATTATAGCTCGGAATTGACCTATGACGCCACCCACAGTAAGGTAAGAATTAAGGAAGGATATAGTTGCGCAATGTGATTTAACCAAGTTGGGCAAGCTCCTGGATCAACATCTCAATCAAACATATAACAGCCAAACCTTATCCACAACCACAACCCCAACTCCTGAACTCAAATGAGAAATTATTGTTGATAAAAATGTCATCAAGCCCCTTATCCTGAAAACTGATTGGTTGATAAGAATATTGTCCTAGATCCATCAAGGATGAATAAGGGGAAACCAAAGGTACTCCAGTAACCCAGGAGTTTCCAATCCTACTCTTCAAGGGCCAACTTCCAGCAAATTTAGCTTTAGCCCTAAAGCTTTAAATACACTTGAATCAGCTAATGAAGGTCTTCAGGATCACTAGAAACTACGATGCAGATGTGTTTACATTTACATTGTCAAGCTGGTATTGATTGCCGGTTTAGAAATATTGGCCACTAGAAATTGAATCAAAAGGGGCTTTCGCACCGGAGGAAACTTTTCACAGAATTAATGGCAGAAGTACTTGCTTTTTGGCATGTTCACACCACAGGAACTAGGAATGTATAAAGTTCTAGGAACTCTATTTGAGGGAACTATATTAGCTGGGGTTTAAAACAGTTCTATAGGAACTACCAGTGACGTAAGTGTACACTGATTGGCCAAACACATACAAAACACTAGCTAGCCGGCATTTTTAAAAAGCAATGTAAATATATTTCCTCCACGAACACAGCGATAATGGCATTAGCTACCTGTTGTCTGCAGTGTTGTGTTCTTTTCTCAGCCTCGATGATATGTAACACTGCAAGTTGTCACAAGAGATTTAGTCAGATTTTCATGCTCTTTCAGTTGCGTAAATTGTGCATTTACATTCCATCTCCTTTATCACGAAACCCATGACACACAACAAAAACAGCTCCAATCAAGGTGTCCTCCATTCACCTGTTGTTGATGTTTGTAAATGCCGCGAATAAAGCTGCCGCTGTCGGCCGCTTCAGAGTTCCTGCTCTCAGTGCGAATGCTACCAGGAAAACCACCCTGCTAGCTAGTTCCTAGAACTATGCAGTACGAAAGCCCCTAAATTGTCTTTAAAGGGACAGTTAACCCCAAAAAAAATGAAAATTCTGTCATTAATTACTCATCTTCATGTCGTTCCAAACCCATAAACCTTCGTTCATCTTCAGAACACAAATTAATATATTTTAGATGAAATCTGAGAGCTTTCTGCATAGACAACTGAAAAGTTCAAGGCCAAGAAAGGTAGTAAGGACATCGATAAAATAGTCCATGTGACATCAGTGGTTCAACCGTAATGTTATTAAGCGAGAATACTTTTTTGCACAAAGAAAACAAAAATAACGACTTTATTCAACAATTTCTTCTCTTCCATGTCAGTCTCCGCCACGCATTCAGGAGAATACCTCAAAGCATGCGTGAGCACTAATGACAGAATTTTTATTTTTGGGTGAACTATCCATTTAACATTTCATATAATGTTAAGGACCCCTTTGACCACCCTTCACAACTTTTGATTTTATGTGTATGTCCTGTTGAAACAGCCCGTATTGTCTAGTATTGTAGTTTAAAAGATATTCTGGACTCTAAACCATGATACGCCCCACTCCACCCCCTCCATATTTCTCTATCTTTTTTCCATTGGCCTAAATGCTCACTCTGATCTAATTGTGCTCTGTGTAAGGGGCCAAGACCTAATAGGTCACGGCTAATGTGCTGAGATTGCATAATGCACAGTGACAAACCTACAGTACAAAGTCTTGGCAGTCTCTAGAGATTCGCCATGGGGCCCCACACAGGTGGATGTTTGCTTTGCCTGCTGTGTTGCATTATAATGGTGACTGTGATTAAGATCGTAATCTTCAGCTTAAGAGTGTAAGCTTCCAGGTCAACCCACCAGCATCAGACAGGCTTTTCCGCTATACTGATGGCAGCCAACTGTAGCATCTAGTCCATTGTGAAATGGGAGCCTGAGGCTATGAACGAGAGATAGAGGAAGAGTAGCCTCCACAAAAGGACCACTCATGCAGCAGGCAATATTCAGAGACCATGGGGCCCGTCTGCACTCATTTATCCAAACGATCTTGCCTTTCCACATGTAGGGCACCATGCTGTGGTTCCACATGTAAGGATTGTGTTTTCTATAGATGATTAGCAGCTAATGATATCTCAAATAGTGTGGCTAGTTGAGTACAATTACAGTTCACCTGGCAGACAACAGAAACATAATCCCATAGACTGAAGATCTAGACCCCCAAATACTATCATAGATACTTTGGGTGGACTGTTTTGACTTTTGCTTGGCATTGTGGTGGTGACTTTTGCAAAAAGTGCTATAGCAACGAAAAAGAGAGTTGAGGGAGGTACAGTTAGAAATAGTATTGAAATTGGAATGGCGATCATCAATGGAACAGCAAGGTGAGAAAAAAGAGAGACAATTCAGTCTAGCACTACATTCTAGGCTTTGAGTTTTCTGAGTTGTGTGTGTTCAGGGTCATTGCTCTCAGCTGAAAGGAGAATAGAACTTAAATGCCCAGTCAGGCGTGAGCAGCCATGACCTACAATCCAGCATCAACATTACCTCATGCATACTAACACTACACTTTCATATACTATAACTATAGGAGCTTTGTGATATATTTATCATCTGCACAACACATTCCTATATTAGCAAAATATGTGATGTGAATGATGAGTGATTATGAGTTGGTAAATTGTGCTAAGAGATGTTTTATTTTTAAAAGCTTTCACCGAGCTAATCTTTAAGATTTGTTTTGGTCAGCATGTTGTATGCGGCAGTTTGGACTTTATTTTGATGAGTTTACCTCCAAAAACGGCATGGAATTAGTTTTTGTTTCTGATTATGGTCCTAGTGAATGTATCTTGCGAAGACCTTAAATGACCCCAAAAACACAACATCTGCTGCCCAGCTGCCACTAACCTGCTTAAATAAGCAACCGCTGTGCTAGTTCTATAAGTGAGCTCTGTAATTTGGGTCAATAGCAGAGAAGTTGTTCAAATGCTAATGAAAGGTCATGGTTGCTCACTGTGGATTTCGTCATTTTTATTCTGTATTGAAACTATATGACTTTCAAAAGCTTGTTTTAAGCTAGGCTAACAGAAGCCATAACTGCGTCCCAAAAGATGCACTATACATTATGCACTCAGTCTGATAGCTCCTCCCCCTTCGCTATGTAATTAAAGCTGCGACAGTTGAGTGCATTAAGTGTCCACACTTATTTAAGTACATCATCCGGGTATTTAAAGTGCACTTTTCCTTTTTGTAATTTTCGATGTGAACACACTACTCGCACTATATATACTACAAAACATCACAGAATAGTGCACAAGTTCACGATTTGGGACGCACTACATGTTTTGGTGCAAACTATTTTCAAAAAACTGCTAAATTTTGGAAGGACATTGTTCTTAATTGACATAAAAATTGTCATAAAGCTAATCATCCTGTATGTTATAATTATGATTATTATCTATATTTTATATTTATATTAAACTGTATGTAACTGTGAAATTGATAATTAGATCATTTCAATTTTAGCTAGCTTATAGCCATTTATTGAAATACTTCTAACATTTGTTTGTTTGTTTCCAGATGGAGACGGGCTTTATACTCAACTCTGCTAGTGTGGCCTACACAGGAAGTTGTTTGGTCCCCAATGGCAATGCAGTGGCCACACCCGGCAACAGTCCTCACTCCCATCCTGAGCCACTCCCACCTCCCCCAGACCCTCAGACCACTGGTTTCTACCTCTGAACACACTCAATACAGATCCACCTGAAGAGATGCCATCCATCATGAGAAGACTGTCATATAAAATATAAAACAAAACTAAAAAAAATAGCAATTTTGATTTTTTAGGTTTGCTTATCCACTTGAATAAATTAATTTTAATTTATATTAAAATGAGCCAGACTGACCTCTGGAATATCGAACCAATTGCTCAATACTCCACCCAAGATAATGTGATAGCACTCTCATTTATATTGTGTATCAATTATGTTTCGAATATTTCTCTCAGTGTCATTAATGCTTTTTGAGCCGAAATTTCTCCAGTTGGCAGATGCAGTTGATCACAATTTGAGATGGTCCGTCTGTAACAGGTGCGTGTTGGGGTACGTTTGTGCATAAGTATGTGTGTGTGATGTCAGTCTCCATTAATCGGGCTTTACTCAACATTGTTAGTAAAACTGTTTGCGTGACTTGCGATGCAACATCTGTTAATCACATAGGAGCATATGCAGCGTATAGCTCTTACAAAACTGATTGCCCTGAAACGCAGTAAATGACTTATGTTTATATGAGCAGAAGATTGGGATGCATATTTATTTATGGAAAAAAGCAAGGGTGTTACCTTCCATTTACTGAAAGAATACTTATGTGCGATGTCAATAATAAAGCAGTTTACCAGTACGAAAAAAAATGAGACTCTTCTGTAGATGTCACTTGTAGATCTGAACCCTTCTCGCTATTACATTTTGTGAGATTAGATTTTGGAGAGATGATTCTAGATCAAATCAACTTACCTTTTAGATACAGGTGTTCATGTGTATAGTGAATCTAGAGCCAACCCAGTCTCACGACAAATGCGTAATAATTTGACTTAACCAATCAGGTAAAATCGTAAAATATGTACATACATGTTGCATTGGCTTTAATTATTTTGATTGGTTAATTGATCTCAATTACAGTAAAAATGTGCATTTTGTACAATACAAATTTAGCAAATTTTGATTTGTCAATTGGAGTAAAATATCGTATATTTTGTACATGTGGTCATGTACATAATATTACAATTTTTAACATTGTTAACTCGTACAAATTGTTTCGATTTGTCTCAATTGGAGTACAAATTGTACATTTTACAATTGTACAATCTACTAAGCATGGTTAACTCACGGTTATTATGCGTTTAACATGAGACCCTGTGTCCAGAACTTAATGCATTTCAAAAACCAGTTTAAGAGCAGGTTTGTTTTGTCCATGAAAAGAGATTCTGGAAGCTTACATTGTTGAATGTGTTGAGTATATTGTAAAGTCGTTAAAAAAGAAAAAGAATATTTGGTGCTGCAAGGTGTTTAATGAATAATAATGTTAAATGTTATAGTATTATGAAGTCACAGAGAAAATGAATTCCGAAGCCAGCCTCTTTGTTTTTATGTTTCTTTTTTAAATATATATGTATGTATGTATGTATATATATATATATATATACTGCATTTGCAGTCATTTCCTATAAGAGGTACCACTGGCTCGACTATGGATTTAAATTTCTTTAACACGTATATGAAAAAACTATATGACAGTCATTTACAAAATGTTTAAAGAGTTTGTAAATAGTCAAAAAAAAAAAGTTATTTCATATTGTTGTAAGCACTATTTTAAAGAGCACTGCAACCTAACCAGGTTTTATGTTTTCCAGCACAAGATGTAGGCTTCTAGAGAGGTGTTTTTTGGAATAAATATTGTATAATTTTTTCAGGTTGTCTGTTCTGTTTGTATATTTTAAGAAGAAGTTTTACACTTTAAATAAAAAGAACATGGTGCCATGCTGGTAAATTTACTTTCCAGAATTTAAATGTTTTACTATTTGCTTAGAAATTGTCATCCATGTCAATGGTTTGCCATGTTTTTGTTTTTTAATCAATCATAATTGATTTTAAAATAAATCACATTTGGATTTTTAAAAATATTCTAACACACTGAAAGTAGCAGAGATGATAGGTACATATGCAGTTCTGTCTTTTTGTCATTTGACTGCTTGTTGAAATGTACAATTTGGTCCTTTAATTAAAGAATTTGTGCAATCACAACAGGCCTCGTGCTTTGAAGTTCTTCTGAATCTTGTCAAGTGTCATTTGAAATAATTTCTTGGTTCCCAATTTTGTATGTATTTGAAAATATTTACAATTTTATCTTCCCATGATCCAAATATCCCTTTATTTTCTACTAAAACCAGTGAGTTCTATACCTAGATGAAGTTCTACCAGCTTGGGCAAACGTCAAAGTTTCCGACTGCAACAGGAAGTTGGGGCGGGACATATCGAAGGACGTGTCCTACAGTGCGATCAAGCCAACACATCATTTTAAGAAATCATAGGCTTTCAAAAGGTAACTTTCTATGGTATCTCTTGCTTTTGTGCTTGTCATAGTATTGAATTGTTAGCTTAGCAACATGCTATTGTTAAAACCTGCAGTCAACTGTGAGTCAAGCCTTCCCTCACTTCATGAGCACTATTTGTGTGACTTGTGTAGTATATGTAGAGCTCTAGATCACTTACTTGATAGATGACTTGTCTAGGTTTTGAAACATTCTAGTTGAGTTGACATTTTAGTCATTATTTCAACAGTTTAGCAGTATTAGCTTATTGTCTTCCCCCTTTTTGCATTTGTTGTGGTAAATTGTTCTACGGTTATCTATTAGAATTGACTTAACAGGTCACAGTTACCTGGGGAGACTCAGTTTGGTGTAAATGCAGCTGTCTCACGCGAACGGGGCTCACCAGTTTTCAAACATTCCCTCTCAGCGCTTTTATCCTCACATCTATATTGATCGCACCGCGGACCGAATGAACAGCTCCTTTTCACACCTAGCATTGGTGTGAAGAACAGGCTGGCTGAAAGCAAACAAACATGTAGGGGTGGGCTAGATCGCCATAGGAGACTAAACAAACTACCGCCTGAAGAAGTCAGCAAGTGCCATAGGAAACAGTTGGTATCATTCTAGTAAAGCTAGGACAGATATTGCCATTATTCACCATAATGCTATTGTGTGTAGCTTAAAATCCGTAGCAAGCGCAGAGCAATTTTATGTTTGTTGTCCTATGTAGTGCCTTGGAGCATGTGGGATTTCTGCCAACTGTATGACTGGTGATTAGACTTAGTGAAATATGTGGGTAATTAACTAACAAAATAAAGGACATCCTAACTAAAGTGGAACTTCATAAAAGTGATTGATTGGAACACCCTACAAAAATTCATTCTAAGAACATTTTGTTCATGTTTCCATGAAGTTATGAGAATGTTAATTCTGAATGTTCTCTGAATGTTTAAAACATTTTATCATTTTGCAAAAATTATTTGAATGTTACTTATGAATGTTCTCTGAACCATCTGAAACTAGTAAGTAGAAATGTTTAAAAAAAACAACAAAAAAAAACATTAGACGAACATGCAACTAACATGTTTCAGAGAAACGTTCCATGAGTAATGTTTTGGGACGAGCTAACTTTCAGCAAATTTTCTATTAATGTTACTGGAAGAACTTTGCCTGGGGTGCGTTTCCCAAAAGCATTAGCTAACTATGATTGTAAGTTCCACTGAACTCTGTTAATAACAAAACTTGCGACCATAGTTAGTTTTGGGAAACGCACCCCAGAACATTAGCTTAAGTTCCCTGTTAGCTGGGATCTGCTTTAAAAGAAAAAAATTACATTTCTGTTGTATATTCATCCTCATGTCGCTCCAAACCCTGATAATCCAGCTAATCAGTTATTTATACCAGCTGATGACCAAAAATGACTAGCTTATAACCTTTTTAAACCAGCTACCACTTAGTCCAGCTGGATTTCATCAAAATTGAGGAGTTTTTAATTTTTTTTTTTTTTTAAGACAAATTACATTCAGACCTTTTACAGAAATCATTTTTCTAATAAATGTCAGACAAAAATGCCATTGTCATAAAACATTCAACTATTTTCAGATGCTACAAACAGTTTTCAGATTCATGCAGTTATGTGATTGTAAAAGATTGGTGTTTTTATTGAAATATTTTAGAAGAAACTGGAAATGGTTTTTGGACATGGCACCATGATTATACCCTTGAGTTTGGGCCTTATACTATGGCCACACCCAGGGACATTACTATACTGACAGTTATGGAGACTGAAAAGTAGGTAGCTACCAAGCTAACATTTGCTAATGTATAAATGAGGAGTTTCAATTCATATTTAATGGCTTTTGTTCATGAATATTCAGTTTTTTTGTCCTTGGATTTGATTTGATACCAGGGTTTATTTCTGTCATTTAAGTTTTCAAAATAAAAGTCAACATCATATCAACAAGCTGTGGTGCTGGCAACATGCTGGCTAAATGTTTACCATGGTAGTACCATGGTATTCTTTGAAGTACCAATAAATACTTCCATATTGTTTATGGTAATAATGTAATAGTATGGTATTTCAAACTACCGTGGTATTGCTACGTGATACACTGATATCATGATCTCACCACAGTATGTACTTTTTTGTAAGGGATGTTGTCTTTCTCTCTCGCCGTCTGGCTCTGGCCCCAGACTGAGGTGTCCGCTCATGTTTGGAAGTGCGGATGAGTCGAGTCATCTCCTCTCCGGGAACCCGCGGGCTGCTGTTCACTGTCCGCTTGACTCTCACGCAAGGCTGTCTGTCACGTCCCCGTGCAACACACCCCAAAAACAGAGAAAGAAGCTAAGATTTCTACCATTTATTGTCATCCCGTGGTTCATTTACAGCACTGGAAAGTGATGTTTCTACCAAACCTTCACTTTCCCAGGCATCGCTTCAGGACGTGTTAACAATGTTGCACTTCTATTTATAGTTTTGTTAGCCAATAAATTTACACACCGCAAAGCTAGCTTCCCAGACACGGATTAAGTTTAGTTCTGGACTAAACTGTGCTATTAACAGGGAATTTTCTTTTAAAGTAAAGAACTTGGAGCGTTTTAACAGTTAATTGGACTTCTTGCTCCAACCCTGTTGAAAAAAACAGCATATGCTGGTTAGGTATGTTTTGAAGCTAGGATGCTGGTTTGAACTGGTTTAAGCTGGTCCTTTGCTGGTTTAAGCTGGTCCTTAGCTGGTCATGTGCTGGTCCTAAACTGGTCCGACCAGCATAAACCAGCAAATGACCAGCAAAGGACCAGCATAAACCAGCAAGGGACCAGTATAGACCAGCAAAGGACCAACATAAACCAGCATCCCAGCTTCAAAACATACCTAACCAGCATATGCTGCTTTTTTCAGCAGGGAAACCCGAACTCCTCACGGGTCTATTTTCCTCAATTTGCGTCAACACCGCTAGTGCTTCTATGAGTGCTAGCGTTAGCTGTTTACTGTACATTAGTTACAAATCAGAATGAGGAAATGCATAAAATGGCAGCCATTGTTTACTTCGACTAGTCAATTAGATAGGGATTGGCCTTTCCCTCAGATATTAAACCAAATTGTTGTATTGTCCTTGGTATTTTCAATGTTTTCATGGCTAATTCACTCTAAATCCCCAAGAAAGACTGTTGCTACGCAAGACACCTTTTCTTTCTCTCTCTTTTTCTGAATTGTCGTCAGTCTGTCAATGGTTATTAGTTCAACTACATCTCTCCGACCTCTCTTTTCTTTCCAGCTCAATTGATTTTTTCGGTTTACTGTAAGAATCTGCTGATGAAAGGATATCATAATCCAACACAGGCCTCTGAAAGTAGGTGACTGACTGAGCGCCATTGTGTGCCGACATTTGATTCTGGCCTAACATCTTTTGTACCCTTCAAATCGGGTTATTGAAAAGTTATTGTATTTTTATAATATATTGTATTGTATCATAGCAACCTTCTTACCCATGGTTCTTTTCTCATTAAGGTATCGCAGCATTGATGTTGTGTTGGAATGTCCATAATTATGAATTGACAAATCAGAAATTGTTTCGATGGTAACATTCATAACACCACATGGACCCAATTGCAGTTGTGTTGTTGATAACAGCGAAACAATCAGTAACTACAATTATTTAACTCGATATTTCTTTCCAAAATTTAAAAGAATTAAGCCCGCTAAGAAACATCAGCTATAATAAAATATATATCAAACAGAATTACACAAAGGGAACCAAATAACTACCTTTACTCGTTGAAACTTTGATGTTTTATATGTTGTATGATTTAAATAGTTTTACTTGAATTTAATGGATACTGTCAAGAAGGTCAAGATCTCTAAGATTAAATGATTTTCGAAATAATTAATTAATTATGAATGAATAAATACATAAGTAAATAAATAAATGTAATTTAATTAGAAGCTACAAATTCCAGGGAGGATTTTATTTTAAGAGTAAAATTATATGACTTAATATAAATATAAATAAATAAAATAAATATAAATTATTACATTAAGAAATAAATGAATAAATATACTTAGCAATTGCACATTTCGGGGGAATTAAGAGTAAAATTAAATTACTATAATTGACTGAATGAATGAATGAATGAATGAAATAAAATTTAATTTGAAGTCACAAAATTTACTACTCTAGAGGGACTTGGCTGTTGTTATTGATTCTATTTGGAAGGGTTCAATCTTTCCTCTCGCCATGTAAATAGCTAATCCACTATGGTGCAAGCGCAACTGGCTCTTAAAGGGAATGGGAGCTGAGACTCTGATTGGTTTGTTGCACATTATACCCAAAACACACCCATGACTCATTAAGAGAATAGGTACAACCCTTTTGGACCATACACTTGGCGCGCCGACCGTTTTTTCCATTGTTAAACTAACAAAAGTAAATTCGAACATGCCCTAAGTGCACCTGTGCCAAGCGCTTCAGAGCATGCACATTTCAGCCATGTAATTTAAAAAAAAAAACGAAAAAAGGTAATTGTGACTTTTTATGTCATAATTAAGACTTTGTTTCCCACTATTATGAGTTTATATCATGCAATTCTCACAATTCTGAGTTTATATCTCTCACATCTGGTCATTCCACAGCAGGAGCCTGGCATACATGAACACACGTAGATTTGGGTGGTGCGAGAGCATATTCGCCTGTGCCAACCAGACAAGCCCAGGAGCTGAAAATAGATGCAGATCAATGGGAGTCACCATGCTGCGCTCCATGAGTCTGACTCTGTCATCAGAAACACTGCCACCCCAAGGACTCACAGAGAGAGAGAGAGATTGGGTGGAGTGTTTGAGGACGAACGAAGGTAAAAGATCAATAAGGGAATCAAAGGTGTGTGAAGAGCAGAAACAGAGCGTGTGTGTGTCTCTCACACTTCCAATCGTCCTGTTCCTTCTCTCTCTCGTTGTCGTTGATGGCTTGTCCAGTATCGTCCATTATGGCTTCACTCTCTCAGCAGGGGGCACAGCAGCAGGGTGTGTGTGTGTGTGTGTGTGTGTGAGTATGAGTGAGTGTGTTTGTGTGGAAACAGGGCAGATCTCAAGGGTGAGTCAGGACATTCTGCCCACAAATTACCCCTTCAACATTCAAACGAGAATTTTAGCTATGGATTTGTGACAATGACAAATTTGTATTCTTTCGAAATAATAGTAATATAAGAAATAATTTAAATGATTTTTGAGAATCCAATTTGTCAACCGCAAAACAAATAAAGAAGCTATGTACAAGTGTTTTTAAAGGAATAGTTCACCCAAAAATACAAAATTGTTTCAAATGTACTAACCCTCAGGCCATCCAAGATGTAGATGAGGTTGTTTCTTCATCGGAAAAGATTTGGAGAAATTTAGCATTACATCACTTGCTTACCAATGGATCCTCTGCAGTGAATGGGTGCCATTAGAATGAATGTCCAAAGAGCTGATAAAAACATCACAATGATCCATAAATAATCTACACGACTCCAGTCCATCAATTATCATCTTGCTTCCAGCTAAAACACGAGTCCTCTATCCATAATATTGCTTTATCCAATCGTCTTTACTGAATCAGGAGAGAAATATGCGTAGATCAAGTGATGTTTACAAACAAAAACAGTTCAAAATAGTTCTAAATAAATATGTTGGGGTATTCCTCACTGGAGGAAGTGTTATTATGGATTTTGACCAAAACCGATGGTTTAAAGTTAAAATGCCTTAAAAAGATGGATTTGTTTCTTACAAACACGCAGCTTTTCACTTTCAAGTTACACTTACTGCAAGCAATAACCTGTTTTTATGAATGGGGTGATGCAAATAAGGGACTGGTATAAGATATCAGAGTTTCTATACAGAAATCTCGAAGCAATTGAATTAAACTGTATTTCTGACGTGTTTGTTTTTTCATTCTGAGATTCAAAGGTCATACTCTAAGGGAGTTCTGGTGTACTGTACATTGACCTCTGAGCTCCCCTGAGACAGTGTTGTAGTGTACGTCAAGTGAATACTGGCTGCCAGCTTGTCCTCTGAGTCCTCATGCCACAATGACTCCAGTCACAATCACGGCCCGCCACGTTTCACAGGACACTGTGGATAAAACGTATATCAAATATTAATACGGCCCGTGTCCCAGAAGACCAACCATGCCTCCCACTCTATCTCTTCTACAAGATTCAGTTCACATAAGCACAGTGTTGCTATTGTGTCTACTGTATATGTAAAGGTGCTACTGTACCTTTAAGATTCTACATTTTATAGTATATGTAAGTTATCTCTGTTAGCACTAACAGAAGCAGCACAGGCCATTTGTGGCTCCTCTGTCTGACCCGAATCGACCTATAAAGTATTTGGCATCAGTCCTGTGGTATCCATTCTGACCTCTGCGTGGGATCTTAATTATGTTTAACAGGATCACTATGTTCCTTCAGTTTAACAGTAATGACGTGTGTTTAGAATTCCGAAATTAAAGAAATGATTCAGGACAGACTCAAATACCAGGCTTTTTACGATGCTTTGCTTTTAGGAGAAGTATCTGTAGGCTATTAGGAATGCTGGTTAGGACAAGCGTTACTATTATTTTCTCTTAACCAACACTTTCCTGCAGGTTACATTATTACGCCAGTAGGTGGCAGCAAGACTTCTTTTTATGAGCAAATTGTTGAATCATTTCCCTTACGAAAATTAACCATGGTTTTATTGTAGTAAAAGTGTAGTAAACGTGTTTTCTTGACATATTGATTAGCATTTGTGTAACACAGTTTTATAAATACCATGGTTAAAGTATGGTTAGTGTAGCAAAACCACGGCTAATTTGTGGTTACCATGATTTAACTATAGAGAATGTGAAGTTGATGTCACGCCTCGTTGAGTTCTGGGAAACTGCTTTGTTTATCCGCCATGCTGGGAGGATCGCGCTGCCTTTCTAATGAGTTTAGGACAGTATTTTTATTTTCTGTCGTGATTGTGAAAAATGTCTCCATTGTGCGTCATTCATGCTGCATCGAGAATTGCAATAGTAACTCAGAACATCGTTCAGAGAGAAAACTGGACAATGCAATATGTGTTTTTCGCCTTTTCTATGTGTAAAAACACCAAGGGAAGCAGGTCGCGGAGATGACAAGAAGACTGAAGATAGTAAATCTCTTACTAATGTCACAGATTAAACCCACTGCCTGTCACTCAATAAAAGAATCACATTGTTGCATGTTTTTTAAAGTGTTGATATTGTTTAATTTAATAAAGAACATGAGCTTTGTGAGTATGACTCTCACTCACTTGGCTTGTGAATTAGAAGAACTTGAACAGGGACATTCGATTCAATGTACCAAGACAGTGATTAAGACAAAATTGTAAGGCATACTATGTGCAGATAAGCATATGAGCCCAAAATATGAACGCAACATGTTTATTTACATGCTCTTTCCTCTCATATAAAGAAAACTGAGACGGCGATATTACAAGAGCATTCTGTACACACCTTTACTAATAAAGCATAATATGTGCAGAAAAACAGATAAGCCCAAAATATCAACTTTAAATATAACTGTCTGTCTTAATGTATGAGCCATGTTAAGCATTTTCTTTCGTATGATTTTCTAAGCGGAAGAAAACATTTCACGTGTAATTAAAAATGTCGCATTTATATTCTGGGCTCATCTGCATGTCTAGAATCACTGTCTTAGTATATCAAGCCAGCATGTTAAAATGCTACAAAACTGTGAACAATTAAACTCCCAGGGTTTTTATTTTAGTTGTCATTTGTTGAAATAAATATTAAAAATAGTTGGTTTGTGTCTGTCTCATGGTCTGTCTGCTACCACAATCTCTGATTCTCATCAGTTACCATGAAAAAATATTTACAATGACAAATTATACTCTGTCATTGAAACGCTTCCAACAAAGAAATGGATGTACTTCTATCAGCTTGTTGAACACACACTTTTATTTGGATAGTCTACCATATGATTGCTGAAGCACCACCAAGTAAATAAAATGTGAAGCGATAAAATAGCTTATCTTCCCTAAACGATACAATGAAGAATGTGAATATTTAACTTCAAGGCCAAAACAAAACAAAAGATAAGCAGGTATCTGTATTCATTTCAGCATTCCTAGCAGAGGGCGATCCTCCCAGAATGGTGGCGATGCCCCAGCATGCAACGCGGCATGACATAGCTTCACATTCTATATAGTAACCATGTTTTGTTTTTTTTGGTTTTATTTGTAGTAAAACCAAGCTTAATTTTCGTAAGGGTTATTAAAATGATTCATTCAAAAACTTTCGATGACATTGATGCTGAATCAATGGATTATTCCTTAATGATGCTGAATTCAAAACTACACTACTATTTCTTCCATATAATATAAATAGCAAAGTAGTATGCAAACTCAGCGTGATTCATTCTGGAACTAAATAGCGCGACAGCGACACTTTAATGCCATTGATGTATTCATTTAACCGATGTCTGCACCATTGGATCCCTAACTGATTCATTCAGGAACGAAACTGAATGCATGAGTGATTCGTTCATCCAACTGAGTCGTTCAAAAATCATCAGGAGCGACACGACGCTTCACGGAGATACTTGGTTCATTCTGTTGTGGCTTGTTGGCGAAGCAAAACAGACAATATTGTGTCTAAACTGTAAAATACTTATTATTAACTGTTTGAACTGCTCTATAACACTCGTGCTTTTTTTCCATAAAGCCCTACTTAGAAACAGTACAGCTGTATTCAGAATCTGGACATTTGTCCGTGTGTCTGATTTGAACTGTTTTAAATATACTTTCTCAAGCAAAATTTTAACTTAGTTTATCTTTTGCTGCTTTTATTCACAGTGGTCTCAGACGGAAAGGAATGATTCGGATGAAAGGCGGGAAAAGAGGACGAAGACGATGATTTATTTGCATTACTTTGAGGACACAAGTCACGGTGAGCAAGTTTTTTGTTTCTTGTTTGCATTCATAATGGAGTGACCGAGTCGCAGGATGAGTAAGACTCGTGATTGGTCGAACGCCTGAAGGAAACATAAACAAGGAAAGAAATGCAAAAGGCTCACTCATAATATTTTGATAGGGCTTCTGGACATTAACACTTGACTGCACTGATTTGTCAACCATTTGAGTGTGTGTGTTGTGAGGTCTTTATATCAGCTAAAGACTTGAGTTAAAGTGTACGATAAAGATCCACTTACAAGGTAATATTTAATACGGCTTAATCCACAATCTACGTAGTAACTGCTCAAAGAAATTAAGTTATATTAATGTACAATATTTTTTCCCTTTTTACTTAACGTTTTTATAATCTTAAAGAAAGCATTTTCCCTATGGAAGCCCGTTTCTGCTTGGGATAAAAAAAATAAATAAAAAAGGTAATTGCAACTTTTTCTCGCAATTCAGATTTTTTTCTCAGAACGCAGAATAGTGAGATATAAACTCGCAATTCTAAGCAAAAATTGAATTTTGAGATGCTAGTTTGCAATTCTCAAAATAAAATTCAGAACTGTGAGATATAACCTCAAAACTGTGAGGGGAAAAATCTTAATTGTGACATAAAACGTCACAATTACATTTTTATTATTTCATGGCAGAAAAAAACAGAATTGTGAGATGTAAACTCAGAATTATGAGGGAAAAAGTCTGAATTCTGAGTTTATATCTTGCAGTTGTGTTTATATCTCACATTTCTGACTTTTTTCTCAGAATTGCATGAAACCAAGTTTGAATTGTGAGATGTAAAGTTGCAGTTACCTTTTTTAAAATATTTTTATTCTGTGGCAGAATAGATTTCCATAAAAATTGACAAGGAAAGGGAATTTTTCAAAAGAAATAAAAACACACCACTAAATATTCCCCCTAAAATTATTTTTTCTTCCATCACTGCTTCTGTTTTATTCAGTTTTCTGAGGACACAAAGCTTTCATTTAAATTGTTCAAATACTAGTGTCAAGATCCATTGGTTTTGATGCTAACATTTCGGCACGGTGGTACACCCAGACTCTGTGCTGTACTAACCAGACAATATTTATTCAAAACCAGCAAATTCCCATTCTTAGTCATCTGCACTGGGTTCCCAAGAGGAAACTTTCTGTGAAAAACAGGAAAATTATGGAAGAGTTCAAAGAGGATCCTTTTGAATCGAGTTCAGTTCCCATGAACACGGAGTGCATACGTAAAACAGCTTCATTAGTGCAAAACTATTTAGTCATGATTAATGTCTCCATCTTTCTCTTGTTCCTCTGATCTCAGCTTTGTTTTGATGATGAAGTTCGCTCTTATTGTAAGGTCGCAGACCTCTGCGAAGAACAGTCAATGTGCTTTCTTCTGCAGCCAAGTTTATACAGAAGACAAACATGGAGCTGCACCTGAAGTTCATTCAACTTCGGGCACTTTTCCCAGAGGTTGATTTTTATTCAAATGAACACATTTCAACATTCTTCTTTTTGTTATTTGACAGTCACATTAGAACTGTCTTAAAAACTATTATATCATTGCTACTTTATAAAAACCATAGATTCTGTTTTAACCCTTGTGCTGGGACCAGAGTTTGAGTCTTAAAACTTAAAAATGCATTATAAAAACTATGACAGTAGTACAATCTATAACTACTGTAAGTATATAACTGTATCCTCATGTATACAATAAAGCAATACATACTATAACAAATCACAACTGTTCGATTTTAAAAATTGCTTGTCAATCTCAAATTATGCTATATTATTACCAAATCTTGGATTGAATTTTTGTCAACTTGTATTCTTTCAGTTAGTATTGATTTTTTTTTTAACTAATTGGTCATAGCCCTCAAGGATCTGATCTAATCCACTTCAGCTTTTGAGTGAAAAAAGCTGAAAAAGTAATTTTTTTTTTTGGTAAATTTGCTTTGAAATTTTGGTAAAGTTTTGGTAAATTTAGCTTTTTTGAGTTTATTTTGAAAAGCACTATACAAAAATGTACTTGACTTTTGAAAATTGATAATCTAAACAAAGAATGAAGTAAACATAACTATTTCAATATTTATCATGTGACATTGGTCATTTCCACCATGTCAAAAAATATAAACTGATTTTTTTTTAGAGCTCATCATTTCCATTCACGCTGTAATGTTGTCAAATTTTGCTAAAATTATGCAAAATGCTATTAAACACAGCACATAACTTGAGATGTGGTAGTGGAAAAAAAGATAAATATTTTTCTATGACGCATATGTACACTTTTGTTAATGCTCAAATAAATAAACTCCGAAAAGTGTTTATTTTCTAAACGTCCACATGAACGAAAGTGGGCGTAGTTAAAGAAACACCCTTAAATAATTATCATGTGAATTTCCAGTAAAGATGACAAACATTTTGCATATTCAAAACCTATAAGAAAATAGCTCCACAAAAAAATAGCAGGAAACCAAGTAATTGTCACCATCTTCTGTCTTTTAAACATTTTTCTATAAATATGACACAAGTATGAAAATACTGCATCTCTCTTAATATTTTCTCTATGTTTGGATCCATCAAAAGCGATAATATTTATACCTGTGCTGCCAATAATAATACCCCTGCTGAAAAAAAACAGCTAAAACCAGCCTAGGCTGGTTGGCTGGTCTTAGCTGGTTTAAGCTGGAAGTAGCTGGTTATAGCTGGTCTCCCAGCCTGGCTAGGCTGGTTAGGCTGGTTTTAGCTGGTTGTTCCAGCTGGTCTCCCAGCCTGACCAAAACCCCTCTAAAACCAGCCTGCTGACCAGCTTAAACCAGCTAAGACCAGGCTGGTTGACCAGCTAAAACCAGCCAACCATCTTTGGCTGGTTTTAGCTGTTTTTGACACAAGAATGGATTTTCAGACTCTATAAAATATCTCATCCCACACCGTTCATACTACAAACAAACTATAAATAACACCTCAAATCATGTGGCTTAAGAAAAAATGGTTGAAAATCCTTTATCTACCTTGCAACCACCCAAAACAGCATAAAAAATACACTTAGCATCATGCTAACAACCACTTTAGCAAGCGCATAGCGGCTAGTAGTGCAAAAAATGACAAACGGAAGTTTAAATAACACTTGTCTTTCTCATTTCAAGCTTTGGAATAAAACTCTGATCTACAACCAACTTTTCTTCTCAATTATGAGCAGAACCTGCTCAAAACAACACGGCTAACTCATTCCAGATTAGCAAGCTGGAGAGAATGAACTGCTAATGGTGCTTCACTCTCTCACACAGGAGCATTGTGTGCCAATTTAGGACATTTTACACCAGGAATTCAAGCTTTGTGGTCATAACAAAGCATTTCTGGAGGTAGTGTGACGACTTAATACAAACCGCAAATGTAAATAAGTGAATCAGTGAAATAATGCAGAGGGCAGCAGAAGAAAACAGAGTTATGGTCTTTATCCTTGGAGGGAAACAGTGAGAGAAAATATCTTGTCTGTTTTTCTTCCAGCCAAACAGATGTGCTTGAATCAGAGCTGTCAATTAGTGACGTCATCAAGATGGAGGCAGATGTGAAGCAGTCAAGGGAATCTAAATATTTGCCCGTGACTCATTTCGTGTCCTCGCTGACCTTTCATTTTGTTCCGTTCCTTCATCCATTTCTTGTTCTTTGTTTTTCAGGATTGTTGTTGTTGGTCTTTGCTGAAGACTGTCAGGTTTATAACCTTTCTTGTCCTCCTTAAAGGTAAAGCATGCATTTTTTTTTTTTTTTTTTTCAACATTTCAATGTACTTGTACTGCTCAGCCTGACACAGCAAAACTGGCTCAACCAATAGCGCGAGTTTTGGGCATGGCTATGTAAGTTATAAAATTATTTATTTATAGTACTTTGTTAAGAATTGTGTAAATCTTAAATTTTATATATTTATATTTTATAGAATTTTATAAAAAATTGAAATGTTATCTACCAATCTGTATACATAAAGTAATAAGTTATGAATGTTTATAAGATGTATTAATATTTATGTACATGTATTATTCAATATAATATTCAATAACTATAAAAAAAAATTTTATACTAATATATATAGATATATATTTTTTGAGTATAAGATTACGGGCCAGATTTACTAACAGCTTGGGCCAGCGCAAACCGTCTTTTGGCGTTAAAATAGTACTGTCAGGATTTACTAAAGACGTGTGTCATGCTAGAGTGGGAATGAATACATGAAGAAGATAAAGGCAGATGCAAATAGCCTTTTATAATCCACAATAGGGTAAACACCAGACAGACAGGCAGGATACACACATAGGGGCTTAGTAGACCAGACGAGGGAAGAACGAACAGACTAGACTATAAGTAGGGGTGCTAATGAGGGACAGACAGGTGATGATGAACTAATAAACATACAATGAGGACAGGAACAGGAACGACCAAATATGGGCACATGAGGGAGAAAACACAACAGAACAGGTTCATGAGTCTGACAATGCGCAGTGAAGAATTAGCGCTGAAAAGGCACAGACGCAGTTATTTTTGCACCTGACCTTATTGAATATGCATTTGTAGGAGTTTCCCTTTCAGATGCAAAATTTATGGGAGGAGAGTATTAAAATGAATCACGCAACGCGATTTACTAACATTTGCGCTTGTAGAAATGACTGGTATTTGCGCCATTATTTAACGCCCAAAAAAAAGCATGTCTTAAAGCAGGCGGTAAATTGCAGCTGCTGTTGGTAGATTGTGCTGGTCATTATGGAAATGATCTGTCTGTGTCTGTGTACTTTAATGTGTGCATTGTCAGTAAATCCCACACACAATTTTCCCCTCCCATCGGCGCTTTTCTGGAATTGCGCGCTCTCTCTCTCTCTCTCTCTCTCTCTATATATAATTTCTTTTTTATATTTATGGTCTTTGTTAAATCATTTTATTAATTTGGTGATAATGGTCGAGCACCAAATGTTGTTGTTAATGTTCAGTAATACATTCATCTGAACATCTGCTATTTTATATGTGATAAAATCCCAGATCCATTCAGGAAAACCCAAAAAGGCTGGAGAGATGGCGGGATGGAATGATGGAGCGATGAAGAGAGGGAGAGCGAGGTTCACGGGATTGAATCGAGATAGATTAAACACTTTACGGTTCATTTCATGACCTCCCAAATGCTCTGCAGTAATACTGCTGCCAAACCCAGCTAGAACTCATTCAGGACAGCACTTGCTGCTCTAATTTTAATGATGCTCTTTACGGCATGTTTCAGACGTGGACATTAAAGCATTAGCATCTAGCTAAAAGATTGCCTTCGTTATTTTTGGGTTTGTACACTTAAAAACAGCATAATTTCAGCGAAAACGTCACAAGCTCCCCCGCCTCCTTTTCCGTTGCGCAAAGGATTGTGGGTAATAATAGCCCAAATAGCATGCAAATATGCATGCTACTACCTTTCATGCAAGAAGAAGTACATCATCCAGGCACTTTTGGGATGCATTAATCCAAATATTATGATGCAAGGCTTGTAGAAGTAGTGAAACTGAACAAATTCAGACATGTGAATGGGTGATTTCTGCTAAAGCACTTAGACAAACACCTTTTTACCTGTAACAATAGAAAAACATAGTGCTCATGGGTTTAAACCCCCTCAGTTTGAATTGACTTGATGCTTCTGTATACAGTGGCTTTCCGCTCCTCTCGTAACCTTTTTCTTTGTCACTCTCGATCCTCTGTTCCCCTGCAGGAAAACACGAGGGGTGTTACATTTGGTCTGTCTGGTTTAGTAAGTGTCTCTCCCTCTCATGGCTGAGCTCTTGGCATTCCTGCCCACAACATCAATGTCATTAGCTCAAAGTCTTTCCTTTTTTTCACCAGACAGTCTGTCCACCGTGGGCTGTACAATCCTCTCTATCTCTCATATCCCCTCTGTCCCAGTTAACTTATTCCACCAATGTAAATGTAAGTAATCAGCTGTCGCGCAGCTGTTTTTACTCGTCTCTGCTGGGTTGCATCTATAGAGTAAAGAAGCCACATTTAAAAATCATTGGAGCCCCTTTTAAGCATTAATTGAACATAATGGCATAAGCAATGCAGCAGAGATGGATTTCAAACCATACTATACTGTAATTTTTTTTAAAATTACATTTCTGTAACTTGTAAAAAAAAAAATTAAAAGTTGAAAAATAAAATATATTATTAAAAATAAGATGTAAAGATAGATATTTTATATTAAACAAGATGTAAAGATAGATATTTTATATAGATATTTTTAGACAGACAGACAGACATAGATAGATAGATAGATATTTTTAGACAGATAGACAGATAATATTTAAATCTATTTAACACATTAAAGTGTGTGTGTGTGTGTGTGTGTGTGTGTGAGTGTATGTTTTATTTTCATGGGAAACATATATACTTTGTGTGTGTGTGTGTTATATTTATGGGTAATATTTAAATAGCCTATATAGATATATATTCATTTTCTATTTTTTGTTTATTTCACTGATTTGTTTTAGATATAAACCCAAATAAATAAAATTGTCACAAAAATAAGTGATGTACTGTTCCATGGTGTTCTTTGAGTAATGAGTACCATGGTTTTACCATCTGATACCATCGCTGTATCATCGTCTGCAACAATAGTCTTTTGTAAGGGGGTCTGACTTTCCATCGAACCCTCTGTTTTTACATGTAACTTCATTACCAGACATCTGATTCATCCTGTGACTCATTAGAATCGGATGATTAAAGTTCACGTTCACTGTTTTTGGAGCGTTGTTTACAGAACGGCTGGATGAGACTCAGTGAGACAGAGAGGGAGAGAGGTGGTGTTTTAAAGCTTTCTTATAAACAGAAAGTAATGGGTGGTCTGTTTTTGTGCAGTTACGTCACGCCGCTCTGCACTTTTTCTTCCAACTGCGGTGGTGTTTATAAGTGAAACTCTGTTGACCTCTGCTGGTCAGGAAGTGCACTGCATATACCGCATCAATGCCACGGTGACCCCTGGTGGCACTGCCTATACAACCGCTCATAGAACTTATGTTATAGCATCAGCCAGAATAATGAAATACTGAAAGTGGTGCTTCAAACTGTCCAGGATAAGATAGATAGATAGATAGATAGATAGATAGATAGATAGATAGATAGATAGATCCTGACCATCCAGTGAATCCAGGCGGAGGATTAGAGTCTCATCTGTGTCTCACTCGTTCTCTTTCATCACCCGCTGTGTTTTTACTGTGAGATGAAGCATCTTGACCAAAAAATTGTCATAATCCCAGCAAACAGCACAAATCACTCATCTGAGTGAAGAATGACCGTCTCACACACTACACTGCAGCCTGATGTCAGAATATCATCTTCAGCTGTGAGTAACCTACAACTCTCTTTCTGTCTGTCTATTATCTGTCTGTCTGTCTGTCCAACCATCTATCTGTCTATCTGTCTGTCTATTTGTCTATCTATCTATCTATCTATCTATCTATCTATCTACTGTCTGTCTGTCTCTGTCTATCTGTGTATCGTTCAACCATCTATCTATCTATCTATCTATATTTTGTCTGTCTGTCTCTCTCTGTCTATCTGTGTATCATCCAACTGTCTATCTATCTATCTATCTATCTATCTATCTATCTATCTATATTTTGTCTGTCTGTCTCTGTCTATCTGTGTATCGTCCAACCATCTGTCTATCTGTCTATCTATCTGTCTATCTATCTATCTATCTATCTATCTATCTATCTTTTGTCTATCTGTCTCTCTCTGTCTATCTGTGTATCGTCCAACCATCTATCTATCTATCTATCTATCTAACTGTCTGTCTCTCTCTGTCTATCTGTGTATCGTCCAACCATCTATCTATCTATCTATCTATCTATCTATCTATCTATCTATCTATCTGTCTACTGTCTGTCTGTCTGTCTGTCTGTCTCTGTCTATCTGTGTATCGTTCAACCATCTGTCTATCTATCTATCTATCTATCTACCTATCTATCTATCTAACTGTCTGTCTCTCTCTGTCTATCTGTGTATCGTCCAACCATCTATCTATCTATCTATCTATCTATCTATCTATCTAACTGTCTGTCTGTCTCTGTCTATCTGTGTATCGTCCAACCATCCATCCATCTATCTATCTATCTATCTATCTATCTATCTATCTAACTGTCTGTCTGTCTCTGTCTATCTGTGTATCGTCCAACCATCCATCCATCTATCTATCTATCTATCTATCTATCTATCTATCTATCTATCTATCTATCTGTCTACTGTCTGTCTGTCTGTCTGTCTCTGTCTATCTGTGTATCGTTCAACCATCTGTCTATCTATCTATCTATCTACCTATCTATCTATCTATCTATCTATCTATCTAACTGTCTGTCTCTCTCTGTCTATCTGTGTATCGTCCAACCATCCATCCATCTATCTATCTATCTATCTATCTATCTATCTATCTATCTATCTATCTAACTGTCTGTCTGTCTCTGTCTATCTGTGTATCGTCCAACCATCCATCCATCTATCTATCTATCTATCTATCTATCTATCTATCTATCTATCTATGTCTGTCTACTGTTTGAATAGATATTAACCCTTTTTTATTTGTATTATTGTGCTTGTAATGTTATTCATGTTAAATATAGTAAGTGTTACCATTCATTTAAAAAAAACTTTTACATAACAAAATCGAACATTTATTTCTTCTGTATTATTTTGAACTCTTTTACATGGACAACAGGCAACACTAGATACTTTACAATGCAAAAACCGAAGCAAATGGATTTAAGACTCTTTTTAGGTCAGAGCTGTAGTTTATATCAGAGGTCCTGGATGAAACTCAACCCTCCTTCCACAGATACCTGCACAGATACATGATCTGAGGGGTGAACTGCGGCCCAACAGCTCTCACCCGCCAGTATTCACCTACGGAAGGAATGAAGAGGACAAATTAGGTCAATCCAATCAAGACTGGATCTGTAACATAAAGTATATATATTTAGTAAGGTAAATGCTTTTAACATCTATACATTTAACACAAATCCACATTATTTCTACATGTCCATCATTTGTGTTCAGCAGAACTGAAATAATGCAGGACAAAGTGAGGCTTTGGAGAGCTTTAGCTCTAATCCCTGTATTCCTCCTTCCCTTTTCTGATCTGAAGATAGATGGAGAGCTCAACAGGGGGTTTTCGGTTTTATCCATCTAGCAATATCCCAAACATAAAGAGAAATAAGCTGGTTTTAACCTTTGCTCTTTGTTTCATTAAATCTGTCAACTGCACGTAGATGGACAGGATGTATAGACTGACATTAAAACTGGTGTAAGGAGAAGTATTGAATACTAGTATTGAAAATGCTAAATTCATAATTGTCCTCTCGAAGTGTTGCGGTTTGCACCCCCTCGCCATGTCTGTGCCCTCCACTGCCAGCGTGAAATATTAATCACTTTGCTCTTTCTCTTTTCTCTTCTCTGCCAACAGCTGCCCCGTACAATAGCGTTTTCCTCCCGGCTGCAAACACACACAGCGTCTGGTGTACAGGCACATGCACACACTCCCCACCTGCGGCTGCTCCTCTGATGACAGACACCAAACTCAGGTAAGGCTCTATTTATACTTACTTTTGACTACGTAAGTTGACCTTAAGTTTTCAGAGCTGTAGTAAACCGTAGAACACGGCGCTGATGGGATTTTTACGATAAGATCTGTGTCCTGACAGGAGACGCGAGGTACGATAGGTATCACAATGCGATACATGATTGAAGACGTACCCGATGTGCTAAAGTGCAGATCTTTTTGTAGACGTTCTGTATTATTAACATATGATTCATGTTTATTTATATGTATGTTTCATCAATTTCATACTATTTTGTAATTGTTATTGAGAGTAGTTGTAGTTGTAAGTTTTATTTTACAGTACATGATCATTTAAAATGAATTAGTGAGGATTAGAAGGCGCTTAAAATGGTGACGAAAGGAAATAGCGACTTAACTTGATTATACATTCCTAAAGTATCATTTTTGATCAATGTATAAACAAGTTTAAAGCTCATTTAGTAAAGTTTATGCATGAACTAAACTACCCTTGACCTGTAACTGTATAACAGGCTTTGAACATTCGTTTGCTCACCTGTATGCAAACATCAAGTGCAGCTAAACATGTAGCTGTCTTGTTCGTACTCTTTGTTTATACAGTTTATACTGGAGCACAGTGTGTAAAAGCTCTATAAACCCATTCTGGATTCTGATCTAATGGAAGCAGTTAATGGAAGAATTTAGCATAGGGACACTGTATGCATGATACAGTGACATAAATGCTATATCCCAGTGCATCAAAATAACAATTCATACTCAGATTATATCATAATAAAGAACAATTCTGGCATTCTTTTAATTGTGAAATATTCACCTAAAAGTATTAATGTAATTAGGTTGATAAAAATGGAAATAATAAGCAGAATAAACAGAATAAACAGAAAATAATATATAATTTTATACCATAAATGTAATGTAATGTAATGTGTGTGTGTGTGTGTGTGTGTGTGTGTGTGAGTGGGTAAGTGTGTAAAATACAAATCCTAATATATGACATATACTCAAAAATTAAAAAAAAAAATCACCACCATGTTCACGGTGTTTACAAATATTTAAAATACTTTCTTATCTTTTTATCTCAAACTTTTCATCATATTTGATAATTAATAAAATCTTGAAATTTTATATATATATATATATATATATATATATATATTATTATTATTATTATTTCCAGATTTTATTAGTTTATTTCGTTTATATATAAAATTGTTAGTATTGAATTAGTATTAGTTGTTATTATTATTATTATTATTATTATTTAGTGCTGTCAAAAAATTAATCGCGATTAATCGCATCCCAAATAAAAGTTTTTGTTTACATAATATATGTGTGTATACTGTGTATATTTATGTATATATAAATACAAACACATGCATGTATATATTTAAGAAAAACATGTTATATTTATATATTAAATATATTTTTATATAATATAAATTATATGAATATAAATATAAACTTTTAAATACATGTAAATATTTTCAAAATATATACTGTATGCGTGTGTCTTTATATATACAAAATAAATATATACAGAAGACACACATATATTGTGTAAACAAAAACTTTTATTTTGGATGCGATTAATCGCGATTAATCGTTTGACAGCCCTATTATTATTATATATAGAATTTACTATTATTATTATTATTATTATTATTATTACAATATATATTCATTATGTAATTACATTACATGCATTATATAATGTTATACATGCTGTTATATTTAATTATGATTATTATTTGTATATTATATGATAGTATCATATACGTTATCTTATATATATATATATATATTAGTGCTGTCAAAAGATTAATCGCGATTAATCGCATCCAAAATAAAAGTTTTTGTTTACACAATATATGTGTGTCTTCTGTATATATTTATTTTGTATATATAAAGACACACACATACAGTATATATTTTGAAAATACTTACATGTATTTACATGTTTAAATTTATATGCATATAATTTATATTCAATAAAAATATATTTAATATATAAATACAACATATTTTTCTTAAATATATACATGCATGTGTTTGTATTTATATATAGGCTACATAATAAATATACACAGTACACACACATATAATATGTAAACAAAAACTTTTATTTTGGATGCGATTAATCGCGATTAATCGTTTGACAGCACTAATATATATATATATATGTATAATATTATGAAAAAAAACTATATTGTATACTTTATATCATTATATTTTATTACATAGAAATACATTTTTATAATAATAAATAATAAAACACAATCCCTATTATATGTCATGTACTCAAAAACAGTGCTGTAAAGTTAAAAAAAAAAAAAAAGTGCTAAAAAGCAGTGTGTAAAATGTTTTAAAACAATTAAAAGTCTTTTCATTACATTTAATATGTAACCATGCACATAATATCCCAGATGTTTAACCACTTGGTAAAGAACTGGCATATCTGTTTATATTTTTCACACACACATTTTCTTTGTTTCTCCTCAGAACCTCCAGGATGCATCTGTTGTTTGTGCTTCCCTTGGTGCTCGAGGTTCAGTCCATCTCCATGAGCCACAACTTCACCTATGATTGCACCTGCCACGAGGAGCTTAAAATCGCCAACTGCACCAGCAGCAATTTCACCCACCTGCCCAGCGCCCTTCCACCCTTCACCGAACAATTGGACCTGTCCCTCAACCACTTGAGTGCCATCCGACCCCGAGCCTTCCACAGCACACGAAGACTTCGCGTCCTGCTCCTGAACGGCAACATGATTGCTGTGCTGGCCAACGGGGCGTTCTCTCTTCTAGAAGGACTATTGAGGTTGGACCTGAGCCGAAACCGAATCTCATTCCTGAGTGAAGGATTTTCGCAGGGTCTCAGTTCCCTTCGAGATCTGTCACTGGCTGAGAACCGATTGACCAGCTTGGACAGCAGTGGTTTCGTCCACTTTGACGCCCTCCAAAGACTCAACCTCAGCCATAATGCTATCGAGACCATCAAGATGAGGGCCTTTGGATCCATGAGTACCCTACGCCAGCTGCAGCTCAACTTGAACAATTTAACGGTTCTCAAAAATGGCATCTTCTCCATGCTGCGAAACCTCGAAGTTTTGAATTTACATCACAACCAGATACACTATTTGGATGTCGGCGTGCTTTCGCCATTGACCAGTCTCGCTCTGCTGGACCTCACCAACAACAACCTCTCCACGATTCAGTTCAAGACCTTCTTGAGTCTCAACACGTACAGCACTCACATAATGCTCCAAGGAAACCCGTGGAATTGCGACTGCGATCTGCAGCGAGTCTTCCGGAAGCTCTGTAACGTCAAGCGGCTGTTCCTGGACGACTACGACAACCTCACTTGTGTGAATTTGGACGAAAGTCAAAGGAACTATACGATGAAAGAGGAGTTCTGCGTCGCAGAGATGGTTACTGTCCTGGTTATCACCATCACAGTGGTCATCACTGTTGTGGCTGCCATCGTCATGGCGGAGAAGAAAAGGAAAAAAAAGAACAAAGAAAAGCATTGGACGGAAGTTGGCGAGTTGTCGTGCGCATCACAAGACTGAACCAATGCAGATAATGTAAAGAGAAACATTATAACACCTTGCATTATACATGTATGGTTTTATGCTTTAGGTTGTCAAATTCAGGGTTTCTGCAAATTTCATGAAGGTAAATTTTTAAGTAAAAAAATTTAAGGAATGAATTGAATGGAATACAATACGTCAATATGGTCTCTAAATGTAATTGTCTTGAATTAGCAACACTTCCAGGTTTGGAAATACAATTTCCGACAGACCTCCACTGCTTTTTATTTCGTTTTGTTATTTCATATTTCAATAGTTCTGCTCCCAACCAATTGAATATGGAAATAACTTCTACTGTACCGTCTGATCACACTGCAAAAATGTTCTTTGTTAATAATTTTTTCTGTTTTTTCCAGTCTTAAATCAATTAATTTGCGGAAGGGCAAGTTAAGACTATAAATTATTAATAATTTGTAAATAATTTGGTAAAAATCTCATGGTGGCTGGTTCTTTATGTGAACCAATGACGATGGAAGGTCTAAAATGTTTATTCCAAGTATGACTTAAATAAATTTTAAGTAATAAAAAATGTAATAAAGAATTCTGTATATTTGTATGCATTTATATTTATTTATTTATTTATATGTGTATATATAATTACTACATATCTATATTCAACTGTATTATTTAATCACATAAACTGACAGGTGGCAGGTGCTTCAATTTTGAAAATAAAATATCTCTGAAGATTGTGTTGTTGTATATAGCCTACACACACACACATTTACACAATGCACAGTATATGCTCACTTGTAATGAACAAAGGTTCTGCAAAGAGAAATAGCTCTAAGCAGGAAATGAATGCTGAAATGTTTAGTGTTCACTATATGTACTGAAATTAATATTAAAGCCCTCCATGTTTACACAAGATGGCGATAAATAGCTATTTTTGTGTAAGAAAAGAAACAGTAATTGACAATATAGAAACAAGACACTGTTATAATTTCAAATAAATAATTATAATTTTAAGTTTCATAATTATCATAAAACAATAATCTTCAATTTAATAAAAAAAAATCCACATGGCATCAAACATACATTATAAAATGATGGAAAGCAGGAGCAAATATATTTAAGTTAAATCACATTGGTTAACTCTAAAGCAAGCAAGACAGTAATATTTTTCACACACAAGCACAGTAAAGAATTTTTTTTAATTTTTTTTTTAATGGACATTTATATAGAGAAAGTGCATATTTACAGTGAAAAAGAAGAAGCTCCTCTTAGTTTTTCTTCCACTTGTTTAGAGTGGCCAACAAGACCTCATCTAGGGTTAATCCAGCTTTTCTGGGACATTTTTTCCAGTCACCCTCATTGGAAAAAATGCCCCAATTTACCCGAATACACCCTATGCACTTCTGATGAGATCTGGCACATATATAAATAAGCACTTTCTTATGCACTACTATTCAAGTGCACATTTATGCACTGAGCTTCACTCTTCTGATGAGTAATATTCTTCATCATCATCATCATCAGAAGCTGCAGAAGCGCTGATCTTCACCAGTCTCAGATGGCCCAGCCTCACTGTCTTCAAATGCTTGGCATACGACTGCGTGTAAGTCGATCATCACAGGCTTCACTAAATGTATTTCAGTGGTGTGGCTCTGGATCAAGACGTTTTCGGGCTCATCTGTTTCTTCCAGAAGCAGACTCCTTATAGGCAACTTCTTTGGTATATCCAAATACAAGACCCGATATTCACGTGGAGGTACTTTTGGGGGTAACATATCCCACCATTCTCGCTTCTTTTCGAATAAGCTTTTAACGTTCCTCCATTTAAATATGCTCTTTTCCCCAAGCAGCGTTACTCGAGTCTTAGATTTGTCCCTAATCTCTTCCCTCCAGTCAGGCTGATAGCCTGGCATTATTATAAATTCTCTACGAAGGAAGTTCTCGTGTCTTTTGAACCTCCCATACCACTCCTCAAACTCCTCGCGCTTTTCTTTTAACAGCTTGTTCCACATTTTGCTTTTTGTTCTGTTCACTCTGTCAGAAGAAACAATTGTAGAAGAACTCCAGAACTCGCCAAAGGGACTCAAGATTCGCACGGCTTTATATAGACCACGGGAGAGTTCTAAAAATGACGCAGTCTCATTGTGACGTCACTAGGGAGCGCTGAAGTAACCTGGCCGCCGTCTTAATCTATGCGCGCATGCGCGATGCGTTTGGCGCGTTTGGCGCCTTTAGCACGTTCAAAGAGTTTAGCCGCATTACTACCAAAGAGCATAGAAGCCCAAGAGGCGAAACTCAATATAACGCTCCATAGCAACAGTTGCGCCCATGACATGACTGTGCCGCCGCCATTTTGGACTGAAAACTACACAAAAACGCCGTAGAATAATAGGAGCCAGTCGCGCTTGACCAACTTACAATAACACATTTAAAGTATATATGTATTTTTATATACTTTACTTACCCATATCTATGTTCTATCGTACATTTTCCTTGTTAAATATCAGCTGCTTTGTTTAAAAAAAACCGTACATTAAAGCTGAAATACAGCCTGAACGATGACAACTACAATCACTAGACTAGTGATCATCAAATCCTTTTAACAGTTTATTTCACAGACTTTATTTTAAAGTCTTCCCTTTCTTTTCTTTTCTTTTTTTTTACAAAACTTTTTGCTTTCTAGAAACCAGTTTCGGTTGAAAATATGTGTTAACATTATAAACACTGAATTAATACCAACATATGACATTAAATTAATGACAGAAAAATTAGGAATGTTGGACAATAAATATATAACAGGACATCTTGACAGTAAACTGTTTTTGCAGTATTGTCTTATATTAATGTCCGTTAAAGGAAGACGGTAAACAACAACAACAACAAAACACAAGTACAGCCACTTTCTCCAAAATTGTTTAATTATTTAATTATGACAGACACAGCAATGCATCATGTTCTAATCTAGATCATGTTTGTAGTGTGTTCCAGGAGATTAAAACGTACAATATATATTTCAGACCTACTGGAGTAATAATAATATAGTAAATAATAATATAGACTAGTAAGTAATTGTAAATGTGTGAAGTTGCATATAAGCTCATTATAACTATAGTGTCATATCCATATAAATCATTATTATGGTTTCTATGGCTATAGGACCTGCAGTTCCTAAAAGGATTTAAGTTTACTACTAGACTAAAAACAGTTAAAGTTAGCAGGTGCATAAGACAGCGCTACGTCTCACTTCAAAACACAATAGACTACACTTTTGTGTATAATTACCTGTCAGGGTCTTTGGAAAAACGATAAAAAGCAAGATTTTCACTGTCACACTGATAGTTTTTGCAGTGGATTGCCCAACTTGCGTTCTTTTATTCTACTTTGACCTCTCTTTCGTTGTTATTCTGTCTATTTCTGTATATGTTGTCCAGTTGGAATTTTCACCCCAAAATGGCGGCCGCGCTACCGAAGCGCCACCTAGTGGCTGTTACCCGAAAAGCATCAGAGTTTCGCCTCTTGGTATTCTATGCTCTTTGTTACTACAACACGACAATAACGAGAAACCAAAAAATAAACAAGAATGATCTAAGGTTGTCTCTTTGAGCAGTGAAAAACACAATCGTAAATCTTTAATAATGAAAACGAGCTGGGTTGTCATCATCATCGTGATGATCAATCAAATCAAAGTAGGCACGTTTTACTGTCCACATTAACGGTCAAGAGTGCGACTATGAGGTGTAGCTGTAGCTGAACTTTTAATATTTAATAACTGTTTCATGATGGAAGTGATATCCAGTGATGAACTACTTTGAAATTTTGAATTTGAAACATACAGTATAAGTGATTCATAACGTAATAGCTTTGATTCGAGTGTGTTTTGAGGTTGTGGTTAGGACAGTCATTTTTGCTTAATATTTTACATGTTTGATTAAGAAATTCAAAAGCAGGATGTGCTTTATGTCAAAAAGAGTTATTAAAAGCTATTGACGAAAACGCCCGAAACTTGTGCACATGAGCCGTCAGGGTGACAAATTGAGTTTCTTTCACATAGCACTTAGGCTACTTGGTAAATGAACACAATATTTTAGGGAAAAATAGCTTTCATGGTGAGTATTCATGTAAACAGAGTCAGTTGTGGCTTAAATGAATAAATAGAATATCTTGAGAAGTATGCAGTGCACTCATATTCCATACTGTGCATTTTCAAAGATTAAATGACTGAAAAAATGTTTTGTTGTGGTCACATGACCTGACGATGCATGTTTAATTGATGTAATTTTTCATCCCAGAACTGAATATGGTTATTTTGTATTTGCGTCCAATTTTGTGTTCATTTACATAACTAGATCATATGGTTATGGTGAATGACCGGCACACTTGTCCTCCCATGTACAGGGACCGCAGTATGTCTGATCTGCTGATGGCTCTGGTTCGTGTCTCAGAGAAGACAATGAACATCATCACACATGCCCGTCATCAGAAGGGGATGCTCTTCATCCAGCTGATCCAGAAGAAACAGGACAAAATGATGAAACAGTGTGGTTGTGGCTGACTTCAAAACCCTGGCAGATGTGCTGGTGCAGGAAGTCATCAAACACAACACTGGAAAACAGGTGATCACCTGGCATTATAATAAACTCTCTTTAAAGGAAGTTCTCGTGTCTTTTGAACCTCTCAGAATAGATAGAAACTCACAGTTGTGATAAATCATTATTCAGAATCACAATACTGACTATTTATCACAACTACGAGATTATATCCTGCAACTGACCCTTCGCAAAGACCCTTAGTTATCGTTGCTACGTCTGACAAGCCATGGCGCTCTCACGCCACATGCCACGCAGTGAAAAATACATCGTGGAGCAAAGAGGACACCGACAATGCACCGACAGACAAGACGGAGCAGGTTACTTTTGGTATAAAACAAAGTCTCAGCTTTCAAACATTGTCACTTTTTTTAAGAAATTCAAACAATAAATACTGTTTTGTGGCTCTTTAATGTGTCGTGACGGATCGCTGTAGTGCCTCAGTTCAAGCTGCACATGAACCAGTCATCTCTTCCTCTTTATTATAGCATGAAATAAACATAAATGAACATTAGAAGTATCTTGTATCTTGTTTCAACTGCGGAAAGATGTCAATATACGTACCATTTTTCAAGTTCAAGTCAGCCGTCATTAATCTACTGTCCTGTCTAATTTGTTTGTCGGACAAAAATGGCAAATTCTGTCAAACTCCCAGCAAAGTGTCAATTCTGAGAAAAAAGTCACAATTATCTTTTTAATTTTTTATTCAGTGGCAGAAACAAACTTCCATAGTAACATGTCCCACCACTCATACACCATAAATATTACTTACAGAATGTCTGTATATATGATGTAAAATGTGATGTTGTGAAAACCTGATCTGCCCTTCAGGATGAACTAGTAGTAGTTTAAGCTGTAAATGCAAGCTGCTGCATCAGAATGAGTTTCTTTTAACAATAAAGTGTGTAAATGTAAATACTAGGCAGGCAGTATGATGTACACTGTAAAATACTATTAAAATAGTATGTAGTGAATCCTGTGATACAATTCTGATTCATTTCCAAATGACTTGACACTGACAAAGGAAAGAGTGAATAAACAAGCTTTTCAGATGACATAAATTGCAGTTTAATTTCAATTTCAAACCAAGATGTTCAATAGGGGTGAACTGGTTTTCAGGCAAAAGGTCCACTTGAGTATGTAATGAATTTCAGAGAAGTCCTAAAATTCTGACCTTAGAGCTGAGGGGAAAATGCAGTCTGGCAGGTAACTGAGCTTGAATGCATACTTGGATATTTATTCATTTATAAAGGATGTAAATAAAACCAGCTTGTCATACTCTACAAAGCATTTTGCTTAGGGAGGGGCAAATGATGGGCCTAGTCACGATTTAATTTGCAAAAAAAATGAAACTGTTTCACCTGGACAAAGAAGAGTTGGGGAACAGGTTGTTTTCGATTTTGCAAAACAACTGATACACCCAACTCGCATGATCTAGCATAACAAGAAGCCTTCATAATGTGTTTAAAATATATGGTTATTAAAATATGAATGTATGTAAATAACGTTCCTAAATATTTTAAAAGCATTATAATCTGTAATAACGTTTGTTAGTGTTAATTTTAAGCAACCAAGTAACTGATGCACATAGATCCTTAACTGACGTATGTTGTAATTTATGGTGAAATAATATTCAAACGCCTTTCCCCATTAGAACACAAATGAAACCACCTTATATTCACATACTTAATATTCAAGTAATAAGCCCTTGCTATTGGATGGATATCCAGCAACGTCAGCGCGTTACTATTCGAAAGCCACGCCTTCGCCAGAAGAAACCGAGCTAGCAACGTCAGCACCTAATTAATATTCATGAGGTAAGCCCCTAGTCGGTTTGTGAGCAGGTGAACGCTGGATTCTCGCCACCAAGCAACAAAAATGCCTTGACAGGGCATCAAATAAGGGAGAAAGTATCTGTTTATACTGGCAGAAAAGCCAGTAGACAAAAACACGGTCCAGTAAACAGACGTTCATTGGAAATGGAAGAAAATCAACTTATTCAGCGAAACGCGTCTGTTTCAAAGTAACCGACTCACCTGAAACCACCGAGACTACAGGTAAATACACAATGACTGTTTTAATTTAAAAAAAGCCTACGCTTTTTTACTGTAATATATAGTTATATTCACAGCATTTGCTTGATCTGGACTTCTCTTCTCCATTTCCTGCATTTCTTGAATATAAGACGGCTTTTGTGACCCGTCTTCCTGTTTTAGTCGCATAGGTTCTCATAAGAAACAGAACAAAGTGATTTTTAGAAAGAGCTAAAAGACATTGGCAAATAAATATGCGGTTTATCTATTTTTACGTGACATCAGTAAAGGAAGCGCTGATACTTCCGTAAAAGTAGGACAGTTTTAGACAGGCGCGCCATAAACCTTCATTACGTCGTTCAGCAAATTATACATCATGTTCAGTGTTCACATGTTTGTAAAGTAGTACTTGCTATATATATATATATATATATATAAATACGTGAAACACTAACCAGTATGCACCAATAAACATTTCATGTAGTAATATGCTACATATTGTCACATGTCTTCGTCACGTTATCGTTTTGGAAATAAATAGTTATTTTGCCAACTGTAGTAGGTCATCCGAGTATTCCAGCATGCATAACATTTGCATACTGTGGATAGTATACTTGTACTGCAATAAGAGTAAGAACAGAATTTAGTATGTTATACTTGACATGCAAAACAGTGTTAATGAAAAGTGTTCTAATATGTGACCCTGCACCATAAAACCAGTCACAAGGGTAATTTTTTTGAAATTGAGATTTATACATCATCTGAAAGCTGAATAAATAAGCTTTTCAATGATGCATGGTTTGTTAGGAAAGGACAATTTTTGGAATATTTGGAAAATCTAGAATCTGAGGGTGCAAAAAAATCAAAATACTGAGAAAAAGTTGTCCAAATGAAGTCCTTAGCAATGCATTTTACTAATCTAAAAACGAATTAAGTTTTGATATATTTACAGTAGGAAATTTACAAAATATCTTCATGGAACATGATCTTTACATGATATCCTAATGATTTTTGTCATAAAATAAAAATCGATCATTTTGACCCATACAATGTATTTTTTGGCTATTGCTACAAATATACCCGTGCGACTTAAGACTGGTTTTGTGGTCCAGGGTTACATTATGGTTCAAATTTTGAAAAAATGCTAATTCTCTGTCAAGATCTGTGTAATTTTTTCTGTTTTTTCAACATAATTTGCAGTCTTTCAGAATCGATCTGAAATCAAAATTGACCCTTCTGTACAATTATGGTCGTACTGTATGCAGTTTTTAACACGTTTGACATTTATATACTATCTTTAACTCAACTTTAGAAATATCAAGCACTTCAGCAAAGATGGCCGACGACCGTGTAGCCATCTTAACTGACGATGAAGAGGAGCTGAAGAGGAGACACCTCGAGCGTTTCGACCGCCTGTCGCTTGAGATTCAATCAGCTCAACCTTCGCAATCATCTGTGGACAACGTACCCACCGATACTACACCAACTCCGTCCCCTCAACATGACATGAGCTGCTGCGAACGATTGTTCCTACGGGTCAACCCCTACCTTCTTGTGTCAAAAGTGTTTTATTTGTTCTTCTATGCTGCATATGGTTCCCTCCATCCCCTTCTTGCTTTGTACTACAAGCAGCTGGGGATGAATCCCACTCAAAGTGGTCTTCTAGTGGGAATTCGTTATTTCATTGAGTTCTGTAGCGCTCCTTTTTGGGGCATTGTTGCAGATCGTTTCAGGAAAGGTAAAGCAGTCTTATTGTTCTCAGTGTTATGCTGGCTCCTCTTCAATTCTGGGATTGGCTTTGTGCAACCAGCAGACATGATGTGTAAAGAGGAGAACCTCCCGACGACCACAGCTATGATACCGACTGTCCACACTACTACATCTAATGAGACATTCTACCTCAACACCAGTTCAATCCCGACAGCGAACCAGATGAGACGCCGCAGGGATCTGATTGGAGGCTACCCTTGGCGAACCATCCTTTCCACCATTCAGTCTTCAGGCTACAACTCTGAACACCGATTCAAACGGGATTCCAACTCAAGTTTCACTGTGGCACCTGATGAATTAGCTAACACAACACAATCTGTCCAAACCACCACCACAAGGCTTGAGCCAAACACATCCTTCTCAACATCAACCCCCAATGCCACGTCAAGCAGCACTACTCAAAGTACAACAACCAAGCCAAACCAAATTCCTGAATATAACATGGACCAGGTTCATGCCATTTTCCTGCTGATTCTGCTCGTCATTATCATTGGCGAGTTTTTCAGTGCTCCAGCCATTACTATTGTCGATACGGTATGTAACCCTTTTTTTTTTTTTTTCTCAAAATAAGTCAAAAAGTCAAGTCAAAGTCTGCTTTATTGTCAGTTCTGCCACATGTACAGCACATACATACAGAGAATTGAAATTGCGTAACTCTCAGACCCTTGGTGCGTACAGTTAACATTAAACACTGACAGTAGACGTAAAAATACAGATAAATAAAGTTTAAATATATGTACATACAAACTATACAGATATACAAATGAGGACATTGTAGAAAAAAGAGAGAGATAAAGTGGCATAAGGCACATGGCAGATAGAGTGCAAACCAGTTAAATAAACAAAACTGTGCAGATATAATGAGTGTAGTGCAAAAAGAGCTTATCAGTCTGTTAAAGTGATAAGAGCTCAGAGAACAGTCTTTAATCAGACTGTCAGAAGAGGTAGTTTGCAGTCAATGCTGGATGAGGTAGAGATCAGTCCAATGCTGCACAAAGTGACTGGTGCGGGTCACAGTTTGTAAGTGGGGGGAATGGAAGGTCCTGGGGATGTGGGGATGTGGGGAGCTGGGGGTCGGAAGGTCAGAGTTCAGTGGTGATGGTGCGTGGGGTAAAAGAGGGGAGGGGGGCAAGGTCGGGAGGGAGTTCACTTCCTGACAGCCTGATGTATGAAGCTGTCCTTCAGTCTGCTGGTCCTCGCCTGGAGACTCCGCAGTCTCCTCACTGATGGCAACAGACTGAAGAAGCTATGAGTCGGGTGGGTTGGATCACCTGCAATGCAGAGGGCTTTGCGGGTGAGACGGGTGCTGTAGATGTCCTGGAGGGAGTGGAGAGAGACACCAACAATCTTCTCAGCTGCTCTCACTATCCATTGAAGGGTCTTGCAGAAGGACGCATTGCAGGCGCCATACCACACAGTCAGAATGCTCTTGATGGTGCCTCTGTAGAAGGTGCACATGATGGGGGCCGGGGCTCTGGCTCTTCTCAGTTTGCGGAGGAAGTAGAGACGCTGCTGTGCTTTCTTGGCCAGTGCTGCAGTGTTGTTAGTCCAGGAGAGGTCCTCTGTGATGTGCACACCCAGGAACTTGGTGCTGCTCACTCTCTCCACAGTCGCACCATTGATGGTCAGAGGAGCATGCTGAGTGTGCACTCTCCTGAAGTCAACAACAATCTCCTTCGTCTTCTCCACATTCAGAGAGAGATTGTTGTCACTGCACCACCCGGCCAGGCGGCTCACCTCGCTCCTGTAGTTTGTCTCATCTCTGTTGCTAATGAGACCCACCACAGTCGTGTCATCCGCAAACTTAATGAAAAGGTTAGAGTTGTGTGACGGTGTGCAGTCGTGGATCAGGAGGAAATAACCCCAATATCTAGGCAGATCAGTTAGTAGAGTCAGTCTTATAGGCTGTGAATCCTGAAACTGCAATTTTTGGTTCCTAGTATGAAAGATTTAAATAAGCAGAACTTCACAACAGATATTAGAGAATACTTCCATTTTTATTATGTTAGACATAAGACCAATCTACAATCCCATTTCCACTATCAAGGTGCTGGTGTTGGTGCTTGAGCCAGTTCCCAATCTGGAACCACTCCATGTGCTTCCACTGCAGAAAAACTGTCTCCATGCTGGACCCTAAAACTGATCTGATGTCAGTGGCCATGGGATTATTTATGGGCAGATTATGTAGTGTCATATTTAGATAAACTGGTAGCACATCTATGTTCCTACGCTCCTATGTTCCTAGGATTTGGGTAACATAGGAACCCTGGGAAGATTGTAACATTCCATAAATGCCATAAAAATCCAGGGAATATAGAAACCTGGGAACGTAGGAATGACTGTGTGGCATTATTGTTCAAATCAAAGGAAACTCCATCATGAGAGAGTTTGTTATGGTGTGTGCACACCAATAACGATTTTAATTCATTTGCGCGAGTAGATTACATACAAAGTCTACGCAAACATGCAAATTCACAAGTGCCAATGCATATGACGCGATTTAGGCAACACAACTGCTGCAAGCGCGCAATATCCGCCTCAATCGTGTCTTCCAAGCAAGCTGAAAAATTTCAATTTAAGTGGGAAATTCATGACACGTCATGCAAGCCAATCAGCGAAGAGCTCACTGACATGTCCAGTTTGACACGTCTGGTTATATCTGAAAATAGACGAGAGATGATTTTATTCACGTGAGTGACACAAAAAACATCCCACTAGTAACATGATGTGAATATTCGCTTTGCTTTTGGTGCACACACACCATTAGATCCCCTGGCAGCAGTTACAACACCATTTCAGTTGAAAAGATGAATTTGTTGAGTCTAAAATAGGTTTATTTGGATTGTTTTAGGTGACACTGCAGTACCTGGGGCCACATCGTGACCGCTACGGTCTCCAGCGAATGTGGGGATCTTTAGGCTGGGGTATCGCCATGCTCTGTGTCGGTATCTGGATCGACCACACTAGCACTAACCTTGTCATCGGCAACATGGAATGCTACATGGAAAATTACAAGAACTACCATATTGCCTTCATCGTGTTTGGCGTATTAATGGGAATCGCTCTGATTGTTGCCACTCAGTTTAAGTTTGATGTTCAGCACCAAGACAGGAGTGAGGGAAGCGAGGTTGGCAACCAGCAGCAAAACGCCCAACCTAGAGGTTCCCCTGGAACGGAGAACTCCGAGACCCCAACAATCGTCCAAGTCGAGGAGTTCCACTTCTGGGACTTGATGCGAATGCTGTGTGGTGTTCAGTACAGCACAGTGTTGTTCGTGGCCTGGTTCATGGGCTTCGGCTATGGATTTGTTTTTACTTTCCTTTACTGGCATTTACAGGACCTGACAGGATCCACAACGCTGTTTGGTATTTGCTCTGTCCTGAGTCACGTGTCGGAGCTTGCTGCCTATTTCACCAGCCATAAATTCATCGAACTAGTGGGACACATCAGGTGAGGTTCCTGTGATTCCTTGTTGGTTCAGATCTGAATCTTAGTCTGGTTCAGATCTGAATCTTGGTCTGGTTCAGATCTGAATCTTCTTGGTCCGGTTCAGATCTGAATCTTCTTGGTCTGGTTCAGATCTGAATCTTCTTGGTCCGGTTCAGTTCTGAATCTTGGTCCGGTTCAAATCTGAATCTTGGTCTGGTTCAAATCTTAATCTTGGTCCAGTTCAGTTCTGAATCAAGATTCAGATCTGAATCTTGGTCCGGTTTTTGGTTGAGTTCTGAATCTTGGTCCATTTCAGTTCAGCTGTATTTTGGTTTAGTTCAGTTCTTCAGATGACCTAAAATATTACTTAAGGTAATACAACATTATACAATGGTCTACCAGTCTATAACCATTCATTGGCTGTGATTCAGACACTATTAAAGTGGCTACTGAAACATTGTTTTAAAAAATTAAAAGTAGGCACAAAAGTCAAGTTTCCTTAGAAGATTCTTCATTTTGAGCAATATGTAAGGTAGCATTAAAGTAAAGTAATCTCAGAGTATAAAGTAATCCCAGAGTATATGTTTTTATATGGTTGTTAGAGTATTTGTTATGATTGATTGATGGTTGCTTACTGGCCCAAATCAAAAGAGCCCACTCTGATGTAGGTGTTACATATTTTTTTGCTGCTGTTCTTGTTGGTGTGTCAGGCTTCTAGCTTAGCCACATCCTAACATCAAATTCTATTGAAATCAACTGTCAGTGTTTCAAATTACTCATTAGGTTCCGTTTCAGTTAGGATGCTACTTCAGAAGTTTGCTGCTTATGTAGGCCACAAGGTTGCTCATTAGGGTTTAGAACCAAACCATCATAGTAGATTACTCTAGGCACAGGCCAGACTTTTCCAGGTAACCCAAACCATCTCACTGCATCATGTGACTCCAGCTCATTTGATCCTGACCTTGAATCAGTGAGTCTTTGTGCGTGGCGCTGTCATGCGACTCTGTAGGTCTGCACTGGGATCAGTGAGGCATTGTTTGGTTGAAAGGTCTGGTTCAAAAGCACAAAGCATTTTTTTCTGTCAGCGGTGGCACAAGTCCAGAATGCACTGTACAGCAGCTACAGTGTCCACTGTGTGGCTCCTTTTACAGAGAGTGTAACATTCATGCTGTTTTGGTGTTCAAGTTGAGTCATTTGTTTTAAATTATAGAGAAACCATTTGACTTTATGACTGACGTAGCAGTATAAATTCATAAGTCATCCCTCCTTGACTAGTTTATAACTTCTTGTAAGAGGCAGTTAAAAGTTTAAGGAACTTCTTGTTTGACATTTGTGAGTTTTATAGACTCTTCTTTAAAAGATGACCTGAATAAGCTATAACGATTTTGAGATATGACTATGCGGTTAAATCTCATCTTGATTACTTGTTTTACAGCACAGAGGAAGTTAATATGATGAGTCATCATGAAACGCACAGAGCAGTTCAGAATATATATATATATATATATATATATATATATATTTTTTTTTTTTTTGGTCCAAATGATATTTCCACTTGTAAAATTCACAAAACGTGTGGCATAATTAAAATATAAGGGGGAAAATGTCATTTTATTTTGTATTTGCATAAAAAATTAAACTTAGTTGGAACCATTAATCATTAAATTAGTTGTTCTTAAGATGTTTTGTGAGATTTCCATATGTATTTTTACTAACCGTGTCTTGTGCTTCTTCTGTCAGAGTTTTGTACATCGGCCTGGCTTGCAACACAGCACGCTACCTCTATATCTCGTATCTGAAGAATGCCTGGACTGTGTTGCCCATGGAAGTGTTGCAAGGTATGAATGGCCAGACATCAAGTTCTCAATCCTAGGAAAAAGCATCTACAATCATTAAAAGCTCTAAATGTGATCTGTGTGAACACATTATGTTTTAAACATCAGTTTTAGTCATAAAAGTAAAGATATGTCTGCTGAACAAAGAAAGGCCAGGGTTCATTTCAGGGGAGGAAATCAAGTCAGTTTGACGTTGTCAGTTCCACCGCCCTTTCCTGTGGCAAAACAATCAAGAAGAAAACAAGCATGAAGATGCGTTAAAGAGAGAATACATCCACTCATAGGAATGAAGACCTAGAGCAAGTCTGTTTACATTCAACACAGACATTTCATCAGTTCAGAGAAACCTCCCATACCGTTACAGACTTGTTAGCTGCCTTCTCTCTATATATATTTGGAAGTCCAAGCTAAGACACATAAGTTTTCTTGTCATGGGACAGATTTGCGTGGGTGCTCATAAAATTTTAAGCATGTAGGTGCATGCTGGACTTTTATAAACTGTGGTTAATTAATAGCATTGTGTTATATTGGCAAAAAATTTTCACCGAAAAGAAATAAAAATATAGATTGCAGTTATGAGAAATTTTAAAAAAATACATAGAATTTTACTTATTTATGAATAAATGAATGAATGAATGAATGACATGTTAAGGAATAGTTCACCCAAAATAAAAATTTGCTCACCCTCAGGCTAACCAAGATGTATATGAGTTTGTTTTGTGGGAACAGATTTGGCGAGATTACAGTAGCATTACATCACTTGCTCACCGATGGATCCTCTGCAGTGAATGGGTGCCGTCAGAATGAGAGTCCAAACAGCTGATAAAAACATCACAATAATCCACAAGTAATCCACACCACTCCCGTCCATCAGTTAATGTATTGTGAAGTGAAAAGCTGCATGTTTGAAATAAAAAAAAATAATAATAATTTTTTTTTAAAACTTCAAATGAGTCCTCTATCCATAATATTGCTATTCTCTATTATAAAAGTCATCTCTTCTGAATCAGGAGAGACATATGGGTAAATCAAGCACCATTTACAAGCGAAAGCAGTTCAAAATATGTTTCTGGCTTTTGATGTGAGAGGACAACAGGGGATGGACATTTTCTGGAGGAAGCGTTATTATGGATTATGTGCTTTTTTTGGACTGAAACAAAGATGCAGATTTCTAACAAAGATGCAACTTTCCACTTCACAAGACATTAATTGATGAACTAGAGCGGTCGTTTGGATTGCTTGTGGATTATTGTGATGTTTTGGACTCTCATTCTGACGGCACCCATTCAGTGCAGAGGATCCATTGGTGAGCAACTGATGTAATGCTAGATTTCTCCAAATCTGTTCCAGTGAAACAAACTCCTCTATATCTTGGATGGCCTGAGGGTGTGCACATTTTATTTTTGGTTGAACTATTCTTTTAAGCCTTAAATTATGGTGTATAATAAACATTGTGTATCTGTGCAGGCATAACACATGCGTCCGTATGGGCTGCGTGTATCTCATATTTAAGCGCGGCCGTACCTCCAGCGCTTCGGACATCTGCTCAGGGCATCCTGCAGGGTCTCCACCTCGGGCTGGGCAGGGGCTGTGGGGCGATGGTTGGTGGGGTGTTTGTCAACTACTTTGGTATGAACAATGGCCATTGTTTTTGTAATCAAATAACATTACAAATGCTACTATGTGTGTAAAAAAGAAGTCGTCTTGTTTTTCAGGTGCTGCCGAAACATTCAGGGGAATAGGAATGACCTCGCTTGTCATTTTACTGATCTTTTCATTAATTATGTGCATCACTGGCCAGAATGAGAAAAAAGGTAAGCAACAAGATCTCGTACATTGCTTATTCTTTTAAAACAAGTGCTGAAATGGTTTTGTTGCTGCTGTTTTTTTTTTGTTTGTTTGTTTTTTTTGGGTTTGGTTTGTGGTGTCCTGGTATATTTTACTTTTTTGCCTTTTCTGTTCTGTTCAGTTCTGTTTGCTTTTGTTTCATGTTGGGTTTTTGTTCAATTCAGTTTACTTTTTTCTTGTTTGTTATCTGTTTGCCCTTTTTGTTTAGTTTAGTTCAGTTTATTTTGTTTCAGGTTTTTTGTTTTTTCAACAATTATAGCAAAAACTGCCATAAAAAGTCTGTCTTTTCCAAATAGTGAGAAAAAAAGGTGACTTTATATTGTGCAATATGAGTAAACCAACTGGAATGTCGTCTCCAATAAGTCAGTGAAGTTTAAAGCAGCAGTTCATTTGGATGATTTGTTCAAATAATTTTCTGATTCGTTTTTGTTTTGTTGCGAAATGTTAAGTTTAGGGCTGTCAATCGATTAAAATATTTAATCGTGATTAATTGCATGATTGTCATGAGTTAACCTGAGATTAATCGCAACTCCATTTTAATTGCATCTCCATTTGTCCATATAGGCTAGGCCATGGGTCAAACAGAAAATTTGCGCTGCATTAATAAAATTAGTGCTGTTACAATGAATTTGCGTTAATGCGTTAACACGTTAATTTTGACAGCCTTAGTTCAGTTTTAATGCTAGTTTAGTTTTGAAGCTTCAATAAACTGTTTTTTATGGAAGCCCGTTTCCGCCACTGAATAAAAAATAAAAAAGGTTATTGCGACTTTTTATCTCACAATTGCGTGATACAAACTCGCAATTCTGACTTTTTTTCTCAGAATTGCGTGATATAAACTCGCAATTGCGAGTTAAAAAATCAGAATTGTGAGATATAAACTCGCAATTGCGAGTTAAAAAATCAGAATTGTGAGATATAAACTCGCAATTGCGAGTTAAAGTCCAGTTTTGAGGGGGGAAAAAGATTAATATGTTCTCAGAATTGTGAGTTTATATCACGCAATTCTGACTTTTTATCTCACAATTGCGAGTTTATATCTCGCAATTCTGACTTTATATCACGCAATTCTGAGAAAAAAAAGTCAGAATTGCGAGGGAAAAAAAGTCGCAATAACTTTTTTTTTTTTTATTTAGTGGCGGAAATGGGCTTCCATAGTTTTTAGCCTACTAATGGGTATACTAATAGGGTATTTAAATTACCAGATGCTTAAACATACAGTTTCAAGTATTTTCGTTCACACTTGAATAAATCTAGAACAAATTTCCTTCAATTTAATGTTTTTTTTTGTTTGTTTGTTTTTTTGTTTTGTTTTTTTACTCCACAGAGGACAAGATGCTAGCAGAGAACATTCCTATCCCATTCAGTCCTGTTCCCATCGCGACCATTGACCTGGTTCAGAACACAACAGATGCGGCAGCACCTGCTCGACCTGAACCCAAACTTCCGGCTCGGAAAACACGGCACCAGGAGGAGCAGGAGGATCTGAACAAGCCCGCTTGGGTTCCCTCTGGTTCGCCATGGGTTACAGTCGTTCTCCTGTTTTACCAAATCAGAGAGATGGTCGTCATTGCAAAGACCCCTGTTGAGGTCCAGCCCCTTCAGGTAGTGCAGAGGATCATGGGAAATAAGGAGTATGGTGGTGAAAAATATGAATAGGGATCTAAATGTTTTCAAAAAAGTGCTATGTTGTTGAGTGTTTTCTCTCTCTTTTTCATGCATTCTGCGGCAGAAAGGTGAGAATGCGTAGATTAGTTGAAAATGAAAAAATAAATTTGTGGGGGGGAAATTGCTCTTGAGTATTCAAACTCTACCTTCCACCCTCATTTATTTATTTATTTGAAATTAAATTAAAGCACATGTGCACTACCATTCAAAAGTTTGGGTTTAATAAGGTTTTTTTTTATGTTTTTGAAAGAAGTCTCTTCTGCTCACCAAGACTGAATTTATTTGTTTAAAAATACAGTAAAATCAGTAATATTGTGAAATATTACTACAATTTAAAATAACTTTTCTATTTTACTATATATTAAAATGTAATTTATTCCTGTGATGGTAGCTGAATTTTCAGCATCATTAAACCAGTCTTAGCTGTCACGTTATTCTTCAGAAATTATTCTAATATGCTGATTTGCTGCTCAAGAAACATGTTAAAGACAGTTGTGTTGCTTATTATTTTTTTGAAAACCATGATACTTTTTTTCAGAATTCTTTGATGAATAGAAAGTTCAAAAGAACAGCATTAATATACAGAAATCTTTTGCAACATTATAAGTCAGTCATAGTCAATTTGAGTCCTTGCTGAACATATTTTTTATTATAAAATTTATTAAAAAAGGCTTACTAAGCTCAAACTGAACAGTAATAAAACAGTATAAAATACAAAGTAGGTTAAAACACAAAGTTTGTAAAAAAAAAAATAAATAAAAAAAGAAAAAAATTATAATAATAATAGTAATAAATGTTGCGAAAAAATAAAACAATATTAAAAAATGCTTGTAAATGTTTTTCAGCGCACAAACTATTACACCTAAACCAAAAATACTTCTAATCAATCTTTTTTTTTTATTATTATTATTATTATTATTATTATTATTATTTTGGATGGTTGTTCATACCAAATTGCTGAATTTTTATTTCATTTCAACACTTTTTTCACATTTATTTAATTCTCTATTCAGACAGTTAAAACAATCTTTTTTACTGTCTGTTTCTGGAAAAATAATGTTCAGTGCACATGCAAGTAAACAAAAGAATAAAACATTTGGATTTTTCAGATTTAAAATAATAATAATAATAATAATAATTTACTCAAACTGAAAAACATTTGCTATCATGCAAAAAAGTTACCTGAACAATGAAAAATCAACCAACTTTCTAAATAAATTGCATTTATAATACATTTTTGTTCATAAAATATTAGGCATGTTCTTTCTTGCACTACAAATTATATTTAATGAAAAAATTGTGAATTAGCTTCATTAAAACTGAGTATTTCTCTAACTAGGACACAGATGAGATTCTCCCAGACTCTCAAGAAGAAGACCAGTCACCTCCCATCGTTGGTAATGGCGTGCGACAGGAAAGCGCTCCCAGCGGGCTCCAGTCCCAGGAGGACCCCGGGCCCCCAGGGGCCGCCACACAGCTGGAATTCCCAACACGGGACACACCACCTGTATCACAAGCAAACAGCTGATGGCCCAAACTGATTCAGTAACCTGTGGGTAATTTCTCTTCACACAGTGATTTTGTTTTCGTTGTGAAGAGTTTTTACGAACTATGTGGGAAAATACAACTGCTTTTCTGTAAAAGTGACCTTTGTATGATTTTTAACTTATTTCCAGGTGTTCTGCACATCTTATAAATAAAACCTGGCAGGTTTTAAACTGTAACGTGTACCTGTTTTTACTTTCTTCAACCTATAGAGGGCAGCAGTGCCTGGGCATTTTGCCCATTTACAATTGAGCTTTATGAGGCCTGTAATAATTGTGAGTATCTTCCTTGTGAAACACTATGTGAATTTAAAAAGGTGAAACCTCATTAATTACACTTACTAATGTCAACGTCATTGCGTTGAATTACAGGGACGCTTGCTTTCACACTTTCACCTGTGACTTTAGATGTAGGTGTAAAGAGATTTTTACAAGGGGGTTTTCTTGTGTTATTTTTGCGTGTGTCACCGAGCACCTTTCTCATCATTAAAGACGCCAGCAATAGATCATCATCTGGTCCGCTTGACCTAGTCGATGATTAGCCAACATTGGAGGGCAGACATCTCCTGTTCTCATGGAAACCAAACCATAATGCTTTGCTTGCTCTGTACAGTGGCTTTCTTGGTAATAATCAGACAGACTTGAATTACCTGCTATAATGTTTGCTCAACATATACAAGAATTAGATGTTCATTCCCAGAATTCACTTCTTTCTGTGGAATCAAACACCTTATTTGTAGCACACACCCACTCGCAGTACAGATTTCATCTCCAGTGGGATTAGCTGTCACTAACGCAATATGCCCTGAAACAATGCTTTGCCAGGTGTCAGAAATCAGTTCAATACTATTTATGGATTATACTCATTTTGGATGAGACAAAAAAAAACGTGACAATAAAATACTTGCAACAGTGATAGGTTTTGTTTGCTCGGTTTGGTTTTATTTTGTGTGGGGGGGGTGGGGGGTGGTATTGTTTAATGTTTTTGTTTGTTTTGAGGTTTCATTTTATGTAAATTTAGTTTGTTTTCTTTTTGTTTAGTTTGGTTCTGTTTTGTTGGGTTTTTATTTTTTTGCCTTTTTTGTTCAGTTCTGTTTTTGTCGTGTTTTGTTTTTTGTAGTTCAGTTTTGTTTCATGTTGGGTTTTTTCCCATTTTTGTTAGGTTTTGTTGTTTTTTTCATTTTGTTTTTAATTTTGGATTTTTGTTTAACTTTATTTCATGGTTTAGTTATGTTTGTTTAGTGTAGTGTTTTGTTTTGTAGCATTTTGTCATTTTAGTTTTTTCTTTCTTTTTCTGGGTTTGGTTTCATTTTTTTTTTTTTTTTTCGGTCCTTTTTGTTTAGTTCGGTACAGTTTTGGTGTTATTTTTTTCTGTTTCATTGAGGTTTTTTTTGCCTTTTTGATTAGTTCAGTTTTGTTTTAGTCAAGTTGTTTTGTGTGTTTTGTTTTTTTTTGTTTGTTTGTTTCAATTGTTCAGTTTTGTTTGTTTTGGGGTTTTTTTTTTGGTTGGGTTTAATGTTGGGTTTTTATTTAATTTTGTTTTATTTCATGTTGGTTTATTGATTTTTGTTACAGACATTATTTGGTTCTTCATAACAGTATAGTTTAAATATTGTTCATGCCCACACTAGCATTAGAATTACATTAATTGTGGGATCCAGGTAGGAAATCATCCCAAATAACCTCATCCTTTTAATAATGTTTTTATTTTTAATCTTCTACACTAATGGCTCTGTGGGAATTAATAGCATAATTATTGTGGGCACGGAGTCAATCTGACAAACGTTAGGCTGTTTGGTTCGGATCAGAAGGGCTGAGTCATGCGCTGGAGAGATTCCAGGTGACTACAGCTGGTCTCTGACATATATTAATGTAGACAGCTGCCACGCTCACACACCAGAAACACTGCCTGAATCAGTTTCACATCCAGATAAACTTTGGGGGGAAAATAGCATTATCTAAGAGCCTTTAGAGGTGATTCTGTGGTTGCTTTTACCTACTGAAAGTTTCGGGGGGTTTTGTTTGTTTGTTTTTTTTGCTCTTTTTTTTTTTGTTTTGTTTTTTAGTTTTTTTTTTTCATGTTTGTTTTGTTTTAGTTTCTTGCTTAGGTTTTTTTTTTTGGTTTGTTTTTCATGTTTGTTTGTTTTTTCATGTTGCGTTTTTGTTTTGACCTTTTTTAGTTCAGTTAAGTCTTTGTTTTTGTTTCTCTTGCTCATTTGGTTTATTTATTTTCATGTTGGCTTTTTTTAAAAGTTCAGTTAATTTTTGTTTTCTTTCATGTTGGCTTTTTTGTATAAAATCATGGAGAAAAACATCATCTAAGAGCCTTTGATATTTAACCTTTAGCCTTTAGATTCTCTGGCTGATTTCTCCTACTGAATAATAAAATAAAATTTAATTTTGATTTTGCAATACTATGGTATTACAATGTTCTTTGGACACGTGCCATTGTAATACCATACTTTTTAAGTAGTAGTGTCACAGTATTGCTTTAGGTTACTTTGAACCACTATAGTAAACTCTTTTGTTGTGAATTTGTTACAAAATGTTAGCAATCGTTTAGCTAAAATGAAATATTTGATGATAATTTTTCTAATGCAGATTTATAGATCAGAAAACATTTAAACAATTTAAAGATAAATGTTCAATTAACCAAAAACTTGTCGACTGTTCATCATTTTCTACCATGCTTTTTACTCCAATACAAGTTGGATCATTTTTTTTCCTTAACCTCATCTTACAGACTACATTTTTATAACCATTTTCTCAAAAAAAAAATATCTGCAGATTTCTAACCCCAGTTGAGATTGTGCTGATCCAGTGAATAGTGTGGCATTTTGTGTGAAAATTTCAGCGGCCCTTAAACACTGTTCCCACACGGCAGCCGAGTGTGGGCAGTCAACGCCTATTCTGAAATTCCGAAAGAAAAGATCCAGCCACAGGAAAGGGATTATTGGGGAAACTAGGGAAGTCATTTGGATGAGTTTAAAAAGCAGGCAAACGCATCCTCATGAGGGGTCCCTGAACGGCCATCCCGACCTCTGACCTCGGCAAAGCAGTGATATGCCAAGTAAAACAACTAAAGGCTGTGTAAACATGATACAATTACAGTGAAATGCACTGAATAGGTGGAGGTCACAGAAGATGTCACATAAACAGATGCTGGTTTATAAGAAATAACGAATTTGTTATGCACACTGAGCTGGAATACAAGAAAAGTGAGTCACGCTTAGTGGTGTGTGAAAGGCAAATGGATCTACTGAGGATTGGACTGCAGACTGCAGATATTGTTTGAATCATTATTGAGCTGGAGACTCGCTTTAGTCTAACTGGTCGTTGCAATGAAACCCTGAGTTTGTATTATGTTTTGCTGCAATTGTGGGTTGTGGTTGATGTTAAGACAACACCAAATTCAGGAAACGGTTTCTGCAGAGATGCTTGCCAGTTTGTTTCGAGTTATTCTGTGTTAAATCGTGTTGAATTTATGGCTTATTTTCTCGGCTTGATTAATTGAGTCAGGATTTCCTCCAGTGTGGTGGGTGGAGTTGTGGGTGGGGCCATTTCTCATGGGCCTCATTTCTCAAAGCTGAAGGGCCAAACATCAAAGCCTCCAAATGATAATCACCGCGCCTGATGTGTTTACTGCATTTCAAAGGGGCGATTGAGTTTATTATCTTCAATTATGTTGCTCTTGTCTAATGAGTCTTTTGTTTGTCAGATCTCAGAATTTCCATTGTTCCTTTCTCGGTTCTTTGTTCGTGAAGAAATGTCACATTATTCACGTCGCACGCAGAAGCTTTCATGTTGAGATAAAGCCTTTGAAATGTCAAAACCAAGGCAGGTAAAGTGTCCTGATGTTTTTCAAGTGATTAATTCACTTCGTTAGTCTTAAGGGAGCTTTAGAGGTGACAACAAGATGAATCTAGACATCTACATTTCCTGAAAAAAGTCCTATGTACTTAATATGGCAGATGTTATTATTTAACTAAATAAGTGATTGTTTTTTCAGAACGCTGAAAAAATGTTGTGACATTTAATAACACATCCTCAAGTGTGTTTTTTTTTTTTAAATGTTCCATTAACATTGCAGTTTGATCTTTGTGCTGTATATATATATATATATATATATATATATATATATTATACCCACACACACACATATATGCGCCTTTGTGAGTATTATGGGTTGTTGCAGTGTGGTTGCTAAGGTGTTCTGAGTGGGGGTTTTTTGCATGTTGCTGTGCAGTCATAGAAAGGTTGTGTCATCATTTTTGTCCAATTTACTTAATGCGTAAAACTTATTTCTAATATAATAAATATCCTTCTTCAGAATGCATAAGAAACATTATGTCATGCTAATCCCTTGACACATTTCATTTTAATATACACTATATTATACTATTATACCAACACTTTGGCGGCTACTTAAAGAAACGTACCAAGGAGGTATTTGTACATCCCCAAACGTTTTATTTTGGCTGTGTAAATGTTTGTGCAACTAAATGTAATGTTTAGCTGGTTTACTAATCGTAGAGTTAACAAAAGTTATCATGAACATTGTAATGTTCGAAACAGATGTCATAACAAATGTCTGTAGACCAGGACGATTTTAAAACAAGACCCAATCGCAATCACAAGTTCACAATCAAGATGCCATGCCCTGTTTTTATAGCATCAAATAACCACTTAAAAGCAATCTTATTAAAAACGAACACTTGGAACATACATCCGTGTAATAAGAACTACCTAAAATAATTCGAACATTACAATGCACATGATAACTTTCGTTGACTCTACAATAAGTAAACCAGCTAATTAAGCCCCGTTCACACTACAAGCGACACGCAGCGACAAAGCGACACGATCCCATTCATTTCAATGGAGAGCTGGCGATTTCCAGCGACACGAGAGACAGCAAGCGATAGCGACCGTTGGTGACCGGATGGGGCAAATCCTTCAACTTTATGCAAATGAAGAGCGACTTTCGGGAGCGACAGCCAATAGGAAGACGGTAGAGCTCATATGATCGTTCTCCTCTGAGCCGTAGATAAACATACTCAGTGGAAGAAAGTAGGCTCTGTTTCTCATTCATTTTTGTTTGTATGTACGGATTTAATTTATATTCATATTATATTTAATCTTTTGCTTCCAAAATGTTTGTATTTAGCGGCAAGGAACCTGATTCGCTGTCAAGGCAACCAGTAGTGAGAACGCCCACTAGCAACCTCATCGGCAGCCCCTGGCGACATGCAGTGACAAAAGTCGCTGCTAGTGTGAACGCAGCTTTACTCTTCAACAGTGATGCTATAGAGCTTCCGCAAAAAATGAAAGTTCAAAGACAGAATTCTAAAGATGGCTGCACGCTTGTTTTTCTGACGCATAAGATCTATACAGTTTGTTAAGGTGTTTATACTTGTTTTTAGCAAATTGCTATGCTGTTGCTACCATAGACTGTAAAAAAGATGGACGGCTTTCTTCCACTGCAAAAGTGATGCCAAATTATCCTGGATGTGGTCGCTGTCATCTTGCGCCGATAACGTTGTGTGGATCCCGAGTCTGCACAGTAGCGATTCATTTGGAGCATGAGTCTGCACAGTAGCGATTCATTTGGAGCCCGAGTCTGCGCAGTAATGAGTCATTTGGAACACGAGTCTGCACAGGAGCGATTCATTTGGAGCCCGAGTCTGCGCAGTAATGAGTCATTTGGAACACGAGTCTGCACAGGAGCGATTCATTTGGAGCATGAGTCTGCACAGGAGCGATTCATTTGGAGGAGCCATATCAAAATCCCACCCAAACTCTTGCGGACTCAATCACAAAATTAAATAAATTTTATTTGAAGTGTAATTAGATTTTTTTAAGTTTGGCTCATGTGCTATTAGTTTACATGGAGAGGGCGGGGTTTATGACCTATATTGCAGGCAGCCACCAGATGGCGATCAAAATGTTTTGGCTTCACTTTTCAAGACGTGTGCGGCACACTTGATTACTACGGCTTTCTAAGTAGTTTTTAACACACTGCTATGCAGTTGTTAGGGTTTTACTAGGTGATTACCTAATTCTGGATATTCTGGCTCTTAGACACGGTCCTTCAATGAATTCTATGGAATTTTTCCTCTTTTGTTTTGTCTGCCAGTTGAAAATCATCAACTCACTGAGGGATGAGTTAGTTTAATAGGTTTGAGCAAACCCCTGTAACACTTAAGTGTGAATGATAGGGCGATAAATATGAAATAGGTGGGCATTATTATGATGTTGACAGTTCAGCGAGGATAACATGATCTCTTTTTCTGTCTGTCACTCTCACCCACACACTCTCCCCCAGTTGGTTGGGATCGGGCACTGAAGGTCAGTGGAGGTGTTCTTACATTGTACCAGACATAAGGGGGCTAATATCCAGGCAAATATGAGTGTGTGTTTGTGTGTTGACGTCGGTGCGTCTGTATGTAAATTGCTGTCACATAATCCATGGTTAAAGCTCCAGGCAGTAATCCATTTCACACTTTGGGTTATTTTGTGGCATCCACAATCTTAAAACACGCCAACGGCACGCCACCTAATCCTGCCAAATAAAGCCACGCTATACAGGATCCACGCACTGCAGAAACGCTGACATCGCCATGGTAATCTGACACACGTCACTGCTTGTTTATGTGTTTTGTTTTTTGAGTATGGACAGTATCTCTGTTCTTATGAAGGCCCATACAGGTCAAAACTGTACAAATAGGTCTGGTCCTGGATGTTAAAGTTATTAGTTGAATATGTTACCTGTAACATGTTGACTTTAAATTGGTTAAACTGTTTTTCCGTCATGACAGCAGATGTCCAGTAGATGTGGCAGTGCTAAATGTCCAACATATACTTGTAGGCCTACTGTATTATGAATTGAGAAGTGTAAAGCTATTTCAAGGGACAATATCTTAATAAACATAGAAAGTTGTATACAGTTTGGCCAGATAACTTTGAAGTAAACAGGCATGCAAATTAAATTTAAGTAACACTAAACATATTTCTACAAATATTTTTTTAATTTGAATTACTTACATATTGTAATCCGTTGCTGATTCCAAATAACATGACAAAAATTGTAGTTAGTAACGTAATCCATTACATTACATTTTAGGTAATATAATCAGACTACTTTTAGATTACTTTTAGATTACTTTTGACTTAACTCACATTGACCAAAAAAAAAAATATATATATATATATATATATTAGGGCTGTCAGTCGATTAAAATTTTTAATCTAATTAATTACATGATGTTTTTATTAATTAATCTAATTAATTGCAATTAATTGCAAAATAAATTTGACTCTGAAAATACCAAAAAAAGATTATTTAAACAGCTATTTTTGTGTTAAATGAGAAAGTATCAAGTAGACATTACAAATTGTAGCTTTAGAAATATTTTATTTGATTCAACATAAAATTTATTACACATAAACATTTAGGCTACAAGGGCCTAACATAATCTATGGAACATAAAAGAAGATAATTTGAGAAACATCTCCGTATTTTTTTTTCATACAATGAAAGTCATTGGTAACCAAAACAGCTTTGTTACCAACAGTCTTCAAAATACCTTCTTTTATGTGCCACAAACGAAAGTAAGTCATTTAGGTTTGAGTATGACAGAATTAAATTTTGGGGTGTGAACTATCACTTTAATGTTTTATTGTTAGTATAATTTATTTATTTTTAATTAAATTATACTCTAAATAAGAAACTAAATCGGCCAGCAGGTAGCGGTAAATGCCTTTATGAGTCATTCATTCGAACGGCTGATTCATTCAGGAATGAAGTAAATTGCTCTTTTTATGAATGGGTCTTTGAATCGTCGGTTCACAGGATTCGTTCAAAACGCGGATTCATTCAGAAACTAAACACTGCTGTGTTACTCGGAGACGCACAAGGTAATTATGTTCTGTGCAAAATTGAGCAAAAACATATTATTGTGTAAAATATAGCACAATATCAACTTATTTACTGAACTGTTGTATAAAATCACATTTGCACTCCTGCAAATCGGGACAAAAGCGTCACTCGTGATGTTGCTCTCGCTTCTCGTGTGATATCGCTTATATGATATAAATATGAGACAAAAAGATATGCGAGATATGAGACATGCAGGGGCATTTTTTGCCCCAGTATCTTGACTTTTAGGGCATAACTGCATTTATGTTGCCCTGCATCATATTTGTCAACAGTCAACTGTATGAAATGTAAGATTATGTACGGGTCTGGGGGCGGGGCCAGTGCGTTAACTGCGTTAAAATATTTTAATCGCGTTATTTTTTCATAACTAATTAATCAAGTTAAGGCGTTAAACTGACAGCCCTAATATATATATATATATATATATATATATATATATATATATATATACTCACACACACACAAAAGAAATAGTTACGTTACATTTTAATTTTTTTTACTAATTTATTTACTGACTATAAATGCACATCACATAGGCCTACCTATACATACATTATTATTTATTTACTAAATGTAAAAATCTATATTTTATTTATTCATTTTATATATTTATGTTTATTTCAATTACATTTTTAATATGTAGCCTACTAAATGTGAATCCACATAATGTAAATAATTACTAAAATTACTTACATTTACATACATCATATACATTATTTACTCTTATTTATTTTTTACTAAATGTAAACACATTTATATATATATATATATATATATATATATATATATATATATAATATAATTTTTTACTAATTGTAAACACATTACAATATGCAATATGTAAATATACATGTATATAATATTTACATATTGCATATGCAGCTTCAAACTCTTTCTGATTCATGGCGAATGACCTTTATTTGTTTATTCCAGCCATGAAACCCATCACTTCATTACTGTTTGACTCTCTCAGACAAGTTAACCAAAGCATTATAGACAGAACTGTCTTCTGCGTGTTAAAACTAGTCAATTAATTAAATCTGAATGTGAGTGTGAAGTTGCATGCCGAAGAAGGAAGAAAGAGGATTTTCTGAGTAACTGTCAGCTTAACCATTAAAAACCGCAAACCCACGCGTACCCTGTCAACAGCCCTACCCTGCAATGACAACACCCACTCTGAGCAGGGGGCCCCTATACACACACACACACACACACACACCAGGATGTGTTTGTACGTCACAAAGCGTCTATGTATATGTGTATGTACATACATATGTGGGTGGCCAAGTGTGCGTGGGTGTGTTTGAGTAGGAAGACACACTTGACACGCATAGGCAGAGCAAATTAAAGAAATCTTAGTTTGTTTGTTTTTCATCGCCACCCCCTTTTTTTCTCTCGCTCCCTCTCTTTCTCCTTATGTTTCTAAGGTTTATGTTAGAGGTCGCCTATTTCTGGATATAAAAGGAACATCATGTATGGTGTGCATATCTAGATATATGTACTTTTATATTCCTGGTCTTGTACTTGCACAATATGTGCATGTATATGTGCATGTACTGTATATGTATATGTTGTCATCATTTTTGTCCTGTGTAATATGACAAATACCACTTTTTGGCATTTTTTAAATGTACTTTTTTTCACAAACGTTGTTAACACATCTTTTGCAACATTTTTACAACCTTTCATCTAAATGTAAACTTTGTAATTTAAGGTATGCGTGTGTACCTACAGTATAGTTATACATTTCCATATGTGTACATTGTCTTCATTTTTGTGATACAATAGCAAAAAAATTATTTTTTTAAAGTTATTTTTTTAAATGCACTATTTTTCATAACATTGAAGAAACATTATGCCATTTGTTAATGCATACTTTGAAACTTTTTAAAATGCCTCATCTACATTTTACGTTTAGGTATGTAAATATTGTTTCATTTTTGTACTAAAAAGAAAGAAAAAAAGAAAATTCTTAGTCACTTTTCAAATGCATTTTTTCTGCAATGTTGAAGAAACGTTATGCCATTTATTAATGCATGCTTTGCAACATTTTAAAAATGTTTAATCTAAATGTACATGGTACATTTAGGTGAGAACATATTGTCTTTATTTTTCAGATACAACAGAAAAAAAAATTGTAGTCATTTTTCAAATGTGCTTTTTTCACAATGTTTAAGAAATGTTATGTTATCTTTTAGCGCTTCCTATGCAACATTTTACGTTTAGCTATGTATATATTGTCTTCATTTTTCAGAAAATTGTAGAATTTTTTTTAAATGTGCTTTTTTCGCATTGTTGAAGAAATGTTATACCATTTGTTAATGCATCCTTTGCAACTTTTTAAAAAGTTTCATTTAAATGTATATTTTACCTTTAGGTATGTACATATTGCCTTCATTTTTGTGATACAACAGAAAAAAAATTAGTCATTTTTCAAATACGCATTTTTCGCAATGTTAAAGAAACATGTTATTTGTTAATGTATCCTTTACAACGTTTTTAAAATATTTCATCTAAAGGTACATTTTATGTTATTTAAGGTATGTAAATATTGTCCTAATTTTTGTAATACAACAGGAAAAATTTTAGTTATTTTTTAAATGCACTTTTTTCACAATGCTGAAGTAACGATACGCCATTTGTTAATAAATCCTTTGCAACGTTTTTAAAACATTTCATCTAAAGGTACATTTTACTTCATTTAAGGTATGTAAATATTGTCCTAATTTTTGTAATACAACAGAAAAAAATTGTAGTTATTTTTCAAATGCACTTTTTTCGCAACGCTGAAGTAACGATATGCCATTTGTTAATAAATCCTTTGCAACATTTTTGAAACGTTCCATCTAAACGTTCACCTCACATTATTTTAAAAACATTCTACAAATGTCATAGGCCTATATATAAATACATTTGTTAGCACATCCTTTGCAACATATTTAAAATGTTTCAAGCAAAAAATTCCACAAATGTTATCTATATGAATGAATATACAACTATAATATATGCATTGTTTACAAGAGCAAGACAGACGTCAAGAGAGACACTGTGATAGCAAAACACAGAAAATCATCACATTCCCTTGAGAGCACATACGCTTTACAAAACCCCAGTAAAAGGATCCGTGATTGCAGGCAAGGTGCTGTCGCTTGTCATTTTTGTCACATAAGATGGAAAATGTCTTGGAAAAGCTTTTGTTTTGAGGAATAGACCAACACAAAAGTGGGGGATGACAGCAACCACCACGCACTTCCTCCCAGGGGCTGTTCGCTATGCCCAGCCTCCTTCCCAAAATAGCTCAAGATGCTCAGGCAGATGGGAGGCTGCTGATGCGCCCCTCTATCTAAAGATCCAGCCTTTAAGATACATGATTACATTTCATTTTAATATGCACCTTGTGCATTTTTCAAGCTAGTGTGGGGGAAAAACAAAGCATTATTTCATTTTATAGGTAGATTCTGCTGTGGTGTTGGTTTAGGTGTTTAAAGCTGTAATTTTACTGAGATGCTTGAAGGAAAAACTTTCTTACCATTTTTAATGTACATTTGTATAGCAGTATGCTCAAGTGGGTTTCGGGGGGATTTTGCGCTCAAGAAAGCGTGAGTACATTTCCTGTGGGGTTTACTGTCTGGGGACGCAAAAACCTGTCACACAATGCACAAATGCAATCTGTATTGTAAGTTGCAAATGGTCTTGCAATGTTTGACATTACAGCATGCGTTTCTGAAAACAAAAATGAAAAAGTCACACATTACATGACATGGTGTCCTTAAACCGGTAGCATTTTTAACATATGGTAATTAAAATGTAAATATTTTTTGTTGGCGTTGCTTAAGAGTTTAAATGTTAAAATAAATAGTTTACCCAAAAATGAAAATTTGTTGAAGAAATTACTCACCCTCAGGCTATCATAGATGTAGATGAGTTTGTTTCTTCATGGGAACAGATTTGGAGAAATTTAGCATTACATCACTCGCTCACTAATAGATCCTCTGCAGTGAATGGGTGCCATCAGAATGAAAAAGTCTCACCTGAATCAGGAGAGAAATATATGCACAGATCAAGCACCATTTACAAGTGAAAACAGCCCAAAACAGTTCTAAAAATACTTTCACAGGAGGAAGCATTATATGGATACTTATGGACGCTTAGCTAGAAGCGACTTTTCAAGTTAAAACACCGTAATGATGTATTTGTTACTTACAAATGTGCAACTTTTTGCTTCACAAGATGTAAACTGATGTACTGGAGTGGTGTGGGTTACTTGTGGATTAATTGTGATGTTTTTGTCAGCTGTTTGGACTCTCATTCTGGCGGCACCCATTCACTGCAGAGGATCCACTGGTGAGCAAGTGATGTAATGCTAAATTTCTCCAAATCTGTTTCGATGAAGAAACAAGGTAATCTACACCCCTGAAGGCCTGAGGGTGTGTGAATTTTCAGCAAATTTTCATTTTGGGCTGAGCTATTACATTGAAAACCGTCCCTTCTTCGCATAACTTAAATTACATTATGTTTTAAACATGTATTTACACTGAAATAGATACTGAAATTGTATTTACACTGAACTGAAAGTAAACCTACCATGATAAACATTTACTGTAGTAAAAAGTGTGACAACTTTCCCGGGTTTCCCTTATTTACATGTACGAACATGGCCACCACAAAAATACACGCATATGCTGTACTGAAGGCTGTGTGGGTTCATGTCGAAAAAAAACCACACTGTATTACAGATTAATATTCCTCAATATGTCATCATGAATGTGTATTTTACCGTGTGTGACCGTTCAGGTCTTCTCTCTCTCTCTCTTTCTCCCTCGGTATTCTGTCCCACGCGAGCTGCGCCGCCCACGCGAGGATTTGCGTCAAGCCTGCGCGTGGGAGTGAGAGAGCAATGCAGCTTACATCGGAATATCCCCGCACAAGAGAGAGAGAAAGAGACAGTGCGAAAGAGAGACAGCACCGATGAGCCTTCAACGCACTTTCTCTCCTTCGCGAGAGGCGGAGCGCTGCCTCGAGACAGCGGTGAGCACCGGGAGCAGTCGCGCTCACCAGCTGCGAAAGAGAGGTACGTAAACCCGAGGACTAATATTAACATTTCATACATAGACATTCAGATAGGGAGGGCAGAGAGTAAAAGTATGCTGGTTTGAGCTAGGTGGGTATGTAGACTCAGTATCCGAGTTATTTGCATGCATTGATTTCGTAGAGATTCCCAGGTGCATGAGAAGCTTTAAGATCTTCTCAGGCGAGTTTGCAGGGACCTGTCCATGTCTTTGTGGAGAATAGTGTAATGCACAGCTGTGTTTGCAACAGTGTGAACTTGTATGTGACAGCCTATTCGTAATTGCATTTAAATGTTGTGTAATGATGAACGATCTGGTTAGTAAGTTAAAACCTTTTACTTATGTGCACTTGAGCAAAGCACTCAAACCCTGGTTGTGGACCTAAGTCACTTGGAATAAAAACATCCGCTAAATAAGTACTCAAAAGTAAAGTGTAAAGGTTTTCCAGTGTTAAAACACAACATTAATTCAATGTTAAAATGCAGATGTAAACATATTTTCACGGCTTGCTACAAACAGCAGAAGATTGGTCATTCATTTACAGTTAACATCATTCATTTCCAGTTGACAGTAGGACAGCGGCTGAGTTCCAGTTCTTTGCGGATACAGGATTTTCGTATCCAATTTTAGCTTTGAATGCATTGAAAGTTTGCAACTTTTGTGACTAAACATTATGTGACCGTCCAACTGGATATGATGTATAGACCTTAGTCAGAGCTGACTGAATTTTATACAGTTGAAAACTGTGTCCCGGTACTAGATCATGTAATTTTCAGAACTTTGAAATGTTTTTTTAGAGCTTTTGTCTACTGAAAGTTTTCTTGGAAAGACGTTTCATCAGCTAATCAGTTATCATGTTGTTAAACAAAAATGCAATCCATTGAACACACTGTACTTCTATCCCTCACAGCCTTGTTTTCATTCTTGTCAAAAATGAAATACGGCACTACCCTGACTAAGCACTATACCAGTTAAAACTGTGCGCTGAGTCAGAATTAACAATCATTTTTTTCTAACTTTATCTTTGTTCATGTTTTATTTTGTTGTTATACACTATAGCCTTGTGTAGTTCATAATATATTCCCTCAAAAGGTTTTGACGATCATTTTTCAATTACGAGTAACTTAATAATTATACATCACATCATGGTCAATAAGAGATGGATAAATGGTCTTCACTCTTAAAAATAAAGGTTCCGGAAGAGTTTTCTGGTTTTCGCAGCAGTGACATAGAAGATCCAATTTAGGTTCTCCAAAGAACCTTTCAGTGAATGAGCAGTTCCTAAGCTTAGTGTAAAGAACATTGTAATAATCTGAAGAACCTTTTCCACTATAAAGAACCTTTTGTGTGTTGGAAAGTTTCCATGGATGTTAAAGGTTCATCATCAAACCACTAATGCCAGTGAAGAACCTTTATTTTGAAGAGTGTTGTTGTCACTCTCCTTTACCGGAGATGCAAACAAAAACACACTGGCTTCACAAACGACTTACACTCTTAAAAATAAAGGTTCTTTATTGGCATCAATGGATCCATGAAGAACCTTTAACTTTTGCATTCTTTTAAAGGTATAGTGGAAAAAGGGTCTTTAGATTACTAAAATGTTCTTTTAAGAACTGTTCATTGAAAGGTTCTTTGGGGAACCAAAAATTATTCTTCTGTGGCATTGCTGAAAAACCCATATTTGGAACCATGATTTTTAAGAGTGTATGGTGACAGTACATTGCAACAGGAGACTAACAGTGACAGTCATAGTGTGAGTTCACAGACCTGTCCTGGGAAATAAATAACACTGGTGAGCATTGCTTCATGGTGACTTGAAACATTTTCTTGAAATGACAATGCTTTGTTTTGCTCTGTGTTTGAATGTGTAGCCATGTCAGTGCTGCTGCCACGTTCCTTGGGCGAGCTGCAACTGTACCGGATCCTGCAGAAGGCCAACTTGCTCTGCTACTACGAAGCCTTCATCCAGCAGGGCGGCGACGATGTGCAGCAGCTCTGTGAGGCTGGCGAGGAAGAGTTCCTCGAAATCATGGCCCTTGTCGGAATGGCGACCAAACCGCTTCATGTTCGAAGACTCCAGAAGGCTCTACGGGATTGGGTCACCAACCCTTCCGTCTTCAACCAACCGTTGACGTCTCTTCCCGTTTGCAGTGTACCGGTGTACAAACTACCCGAAAGTTCCCACAGCAATGGGCAACAGAACCAACTTGCGGTTCCCAGAGCATTATTACCTACAAGCCCCAGTCCTGGAAGATTGGATCTCAGCAGGGACGGGACACCAGGGTGCTCCCCGCTCCAAGGGGCTAGCGAGAATCGTTTCTGGGGAAGCGAGAGTGAGCACAGCCTATCTCCATCTGGAGCTTGTTCCCCTTGTTCACCTCACGACGCTCTCGACGCTCTCGATTCTGCCGCCGTCCAGTGCGTGATGGAGTGCGTAGAGCGACTAGCCCAAACGTTGCCCAAGAGCGACCCCACAGAAGTCAAAGAACACATCCGCGCCAATAAGAAGTTCAGCAAGATGATCGGCCACATCTGCGAGATGAGCGAAGACGATCCGCAGAAGGAGGCGGAGATTCGGAAATACAGCGCCATCTATGGACGGTTCGATTCCAAGAGGCGGGACGGCCGGCAGCTTACTATGCACGAGGTTGGTTTGATTCTTCTGGTTGGTGCAAATGTGAAGATATTGATGAACAGAAATCGATGTTCTTTATTGGCATCTATGGTTCCATGAAGAACTTTCAGCATCCATGGAACCTTTCCATTCTACAAAAAGTTCTTTATAGTAGAAAATGGACCTTTAGATTTTTTAAATGGTTTTATAATAGTATAAAGTTCTTTGGGGAACCAAAAATGGTTCTTCTATATCATCATTTTGAAAACCCTCTTTTGGAACCTTTCATTTTAAAGAGTGGAAGTTCTTAAACGATTGATGTTTTCATTGTCCTTATGTTTATTTTGTAGCTAACGGTCAACGAAGCATCGGCTCAGCTGTGCATAAAAGATCTATCACTGCTGACCCGAAGAGATGAACTTTTCTCGCTGGCCAGGCAGATTTCACGTGAAGTGACCTACAAATACACCCGCAGGAGCAACAGGTAAAGACGCAATTCTTCTAAATGTTTGATTCTATAGAAAAACTATTGTTAAAATAGTTTATTAACACGTTCCTCTGTTGACATATTATAGAGAAACTTGCTTTTGTTTAAATGGGATATATTATATTGGGTGAGGGACGTTCTTGTTCTAAAGAGCGTTTTATTGGACGTCTGACCTTGTGAACAAGATGATTCATCAATATTTTTTGTTCAGTATTCCATAAGAACTTTTTAAAATCAACTTTATAGAGTACATTAGCATTTGCAAACGTCACACTACCAGACATACATTCATGAAAATTTAATTTTGAACCTTTTTTGTTTTTTAGACACTTTTCATGGTCTTTATTTATTCATATAAGGAGCATCTGTTTGTAGAGTAAATGCTATCTTTTTAGTACTTTCACTAGTTTTTGTTATTTGATTGAAAAGTTTTACCACAACGACTGTTTATGGTGTTTCAAAATAAGTAATAAACCTCAAAATGCATCTTCATTTTAGGTCCCACTGTGGTGATGAAGATGAACCATCTCCCAAGAGGATCAAATCTGAAGTAAGTTCTGTAGATTTAGTTCATATTCATAAAACCCACTGTGCCAAATTGCTTTATTTGCATGATACGCCTAAGCGTATCATGCTTTGCAATCATTTCGAGCTCCAGGTGGTTTCTCAAGACTTCTTTATTAGTTTTGCATCCCTGTCATGATATTTATTCCCAGCTGCCTTCCCATTGTGTCTGAATTAGTGCTGTGTTTGTGTGTGCACTCTGTCTGTTAATAATCTCAGGAGAGTAATTACTGTCATGATTCACTCCGAAATGTCGCGTTCACACAGCTTTTCCCATGAGCGACGGTCTGCGCCTCTGGGTGAACATCTAAAAGTAAATGATATCGTTGTTTTCGTAGCTCCGTGGGGCCTCTAAGTCAACAAAAACGTTGCAAACAAAGCTCTCAAGACTTCAAATTAAAATTCTGTGATCAGTTTCAGTTGGCTTTAAAAAGCTTGTTTTTAACGGAAGTTGTTTTTGTGGGGTTCTTTGGATAAAGAAAAGCTTAGTGCACAAACACGCAATCATTCATCCACACAGGCGGAGAAGTACACAGTGGACTGAAACACATAATTGACATCATCCTGTGGGTGCTTACTGAATTACCCACGCATGGCTGTGGCTGTCTCTGCCTGAGTCTAACGTCATACATGGACACACAAGCTGTCACACACACACACACACACACACACATACGTGATGACCTCAGAGGAAAATGCGGAGGATGTCAAGGGGCGACACGACGTATAAATTCGTTCAAAGGTGACAACGGCTGATCTGTTAGAATAACAAAAAAATACAGAGAAAGTTTTTACCACGATTAAGTAAAAAGGACTAACATTGTGCGTTTAAGAACTCAAAAAGTAGCTAAAAGTATTCTAATACTAAACTTAAATGTAAAAAAACCACTATATTTAAGCTTTAGCTTCACTATATTTGACTTCAGGTGTTTTATTGCTTAAAATGGTTAAATGAACAATTTAATTTTAAAAATGTATCATTCTTCTGAATTTTATGCATATGTGACCTAAAAAGTAATTATTGTTTTTAAACTCGTTCAAACAGAAAAAAAAGATATATTTCTTAAGCTTTAATAAACTCTACTTATATTTGAGGTCAGTAGGTTTGAGTGTTTTTTAAATGAATTAAATAGTTTTAAATGGTTGAATGAACAATTGATACCAAAATTGTTCTTCAGGATTTTATGCATCCAAATAAAAATATTATAAGTGTTGGTTTAAAACTAAATTTAAATTCAAAACTAAAAATACTATATTTATATGGCTCAACTGGATCTTTTATATTTGAGATCAATGAGCTTTGTGGTCTTAAAATTGGTTTTATGAACAAGGATTTTATGCATCCAAAACTCAAAAAATAAATATTATTTGAATAATATGTTTAAATTTAAAAATAAAATACTATATTTTTTTAGCTTTATTATAACTCTTATATTTCAGCTAATATTTGAGCTGTATGTATTCATACAACAAATTTTATGTACATTATTGCATTATGCAAAGAATTATTTACCAAGCATTTACTCTTTGCTTGCATAATTGTGTTTTTCTGGGTTGGGGGAAAATGATCATCAACTAAATGAATATTCTGAGTCCAAAAACCAAGTGACATTACAAGTGGAGTTTTTTGGGGGAAAGTAAATGCTACAAAAGTGTAAAATATGATTATTTGGAAGGTTCATCTTGCCAACAGCATGACTTACCTCCTCAGGCACTGTGGACTACAGATGTGATGACTCAGTTTGTGCTAACAGCTATCTCCATTTGTGCAAATGTCATGGTTGCACCAGAGATGCAAATAAATGAAGCCATCATGGAGATATAAAACTCTCTCACTTCTGTCTCAGCTAATTTTATTGAAAGTGTTTCATGAGCTCATCCCTTTCTTTCACTTTTTCTCACCTTCTCTTAGGATGGTGTATACGATCTACAGGAGGCTCTTCACGTTCTTCATACACGCCAAGAGACGCTGAGAGAGCAGCTCGCAATTGCGAAGTCTAAAGGAGAGCAGACGATCAGACATAGTCTGCAGGTAGTCTGTGTTAAGTTGATTTATCACAAAATGCATGTTTGTTTGTCTAAAAGATAGTTTCAGCATAGTTTGAAAGTTGTTTTATTATTGTTGGAAATTTCTTCAGAACAATTTTGTTTAAATGTTGCTTCAAAAAACTTTGAATTATTATTTCAAACTTGTTTAAACTACATTTTAATGTTTTTTTAAACAATGTTGCTTGAAATATGTTTGGAAACAATGTTTTAAGATTTGTTTGAAAGTTAGTTTTCATGTTTTAGAACTTTGTTTTAACATTTAAAAATGTTTGTCTCCTGTTTTTAAAAGAATTGACTGTTGTTTCAAATTACTTTGAAACTTTCAAACTTGTTTGAACTATTTAATGTTCTTTAAACAATGTTTGTTTAAAATGTTTGTTGAACTATGTTTGGAAACAATGTTTAAATTTTAAGTTTCATTTGAAAGTTAATTTCAAACTTGCTTGAAAATGGGTTTCAAAAACATTTAAGGATTTTCAAACAACATTAAAACAAAAACCATATATTTTTGAAAGTAACTTTCAAACAAAACTAAAAACAATCACATAGTCTAAGCAACTTTGAAACAAACATTTTAAACATTGTTTATAAAAACAAAGTTTAAACAAGTTTGAAATAAACTTTCAAAGTTCGTTGAAACAACATTTAAACAAAATTCTTTTGAAAAAAGAAACATTTTCATACAACGTAAAAAAAAAAAAACCTAAATTCAAATAACTGAAACTTTGAATGTTTATTTCAAACTTGTTTGAATTTCATTTTTAAAAAGTGTTTAAAAAGTTTGTTTTAAAGTTGCTTGAACTACAGTATGTTTGGAAACAATGTTCATTTGAATGTTTTAAGTTTTGTTTGAAAGTTTGTTCAAAACATTCTTTTGAATATATTTTTGAAATGCTTGTTTGAACATCTAAGTTGTTTTAAAATGTTTGCTTTTGAAAACTGTTTTTTTGAAACCTTATTGGGAACATTTTTCACATTCAGGTACAGCTGGACTCTCTGTTGGCCAAGCAGGTGGAGCTCTTGCGTGACGCTGCCGTCCAAGAAAGACTGAAATCGTTGGACTGGCGGATTCCAACTGCGGCACTGAAATACCTCGCTCCCACTGCTCAACATTGCAAAAGCAGCCTCTCACATCTCTCTGGTACATTTCCCTTCCTCTTCTTTGTTGCTTACCGTTACTTAGCATTTGTTGGAATTGTTTGTATCAGTAGAGTTTACGCAACTTTCTATCCTTAAATACAGGCGAGAGACCCCTAAACTTGCGCCTGACAGATGTGCCGCTGGGCAGGCAATTAGCCAATGAGCTCAAACGACATCACAGACAGAACGCAGAAGAAAGACATCATAACCAACAGACGTCTGAAGAGAGAATGACAGCAGCCACAGGTTAGTGCTCGCAACCAGACCGTAACAGACTTCACAAATTTTTCAGTTGGCGATTACTCTTGAGTGAAGCTATAAGAGGAAAATAACACATAATAAATGTAAATAATAAACTTTAAGGGCCAGATTTACTAACAGCTTGCGCCAGCGCAAACCATTGTTTGGCGTTAAAATAGTACTGTCAGGATTTATCAAAGACATGCAGTGAAGAATTAGCGCTGAAAAGGCGTAGACACAGTTATTTTTGCGCCTGACCTTGCATTTGTAGGAATTTCCCTTTCAGACGCTAAATTTATGGGTGGAGAGTAATAAAATGAATCACGCAACGTGATTTACAAACGTTTGCGCTCGTCAAATTACTGGTATTTGCGCCATTATTTAATGCCCAAAAAAATTATGTCTTGAAGCAGGCGCTAATTTGCGCTGGTCATTATGGAAATGATCTGGCTGTGTCTGTGTTCTTTAATGTGCACATTGTTAGTAAATCACATGCAGAATTTTCCACTCCCGTCGGCGCTCTAATGCTAATTTGCCATGTTTAGTAAATCTGGCCCTAAGTGTACACTTTAATAAAAAGTGTGCATTCTAAAAAGTGTTCTTCTGCCTGATGTCATAGGAGAACCTTTTGAAGGTTCTCAAAGAACATTTAATTCTCTAGTTCTTTAGAAAACATTCTTTGAAGAACCTAGAATCCAAAGAACCTTTAATGTAACTTTAAGAACTTTATGTTTTGTTCCGAAACCTAGCTTGAAAGAAATTAGTGCTTTTATGCATTAAAGATGCATTAAATATATCAAAATTGACATTAAAGATTTTTACATTGTGACCAAAGGATTTCTCTTTCAAATAAATGTTTTTAAACTTTCTATTCATCAAGGAATCCTAAAAAATGTATTATGGTTTCCACAAAAATATTAATCAGCTCAACTGTTTTCAACTCTGATAATCATAAGAAAATTTTCTTAATAGCTAAATCAGCATATTAGAATGATTTCCGAATAATCATGTGACAATGAAGACATTTGAAATTATTTTAAAATAATAAACAGTTATTTTAAATTGTAGTCATATTTAACAATTTTTACTTTTTTTTTACTGCATATTTGATCAAATAAATGCAGTCTCTTCTAGTGAACAGAAGAGACTTTTTCAAAAATATTAAAAAATCTTACCAACCCCAAAAAGTAGAGTATGCAAACTCCTAAGTGACTCATTTTAATAAAGATTATAGGTATATGCAAATACAATCATTAATAAATATATTGCGATGCTATTTTCCCTACAATATTACATCACTACTTTAGATGCTTGTATGAATATTTTTTATTATTCAATTATTTATGCATTCATATGTTCTTCGGCGCATCACAAGTCATCTAAATATATTAAGATATAGCGCATAGTCTAGTTTTACTCTAGTCGAAATGCATTCTGGGATTGCCACACTATCCACAAAAGATACATGTGGTTCTGCCTTCAAATTTGGCCAAAACGTGGTATCTCTGAGGCCAGCATAATGTTGCCGCCTACATTTTGGAACAGCCTTCAAATGCTGTCTAGGTAGAGCATTAATCTTTAAAGAACCAGTGAAGAAATGCTGTACAGATTAAAATGGCTCTTGTTGGACCCTGTTTTTGCATGCATGTTGTAGCCTGGATTGACACAGGTTTATCTCAGTATCATCCTGGCACATTGACACCTGCACCGCTCCATTAAACCCTGATGTGTCGACGTAACGCGCGTATCAGCAAGGCTTCAGAGAACTTTTTGTAATATATGCAATCTCTTGCATGCAAATGTCTTCGATGAAGGTAGCACTTTCTCTCTGAAACTCCTACCTGCCTGCGCAAGCTGCGCTAGCGCACTGCGAGTAGGTGAGGAAGGGGGTGAGGATTTACTCGTCTTTTTGACGTTTCGGGTTTTTTCTTCCGCCCCAATGTGGGCAGAGCCTGATGTCAATCAGTGTCATTTACTGATCACACTGGTCTTTTGAGTTGATTTGAATATCTGAAAAATACGTTTAATACCCTCAACTGTCAATTTGGTGACACAGATTTGAAACACTGAAAAGTACCATCTTTTATTTTGGCGTAAGCTCTTACGCTATGTGTTTGCTTACTGGAAATGGCTGAAATGTGCTGAAAATTCCAGCATATTGAAACTGTTATGATATGAGAATTGAGCCAGTTGAAAATGAAATTGGATTTTCTTTTTGTCCTGCATCATTTGCAGTTTTACCCTTGTTAAATAGTTTTTAAAACCACACAATGCATCAAAAACACTGAAAAAAGTGGTGTAGAAATGATTTTTATTCAAAAAACGCTTGTAAATATCACAAATAATTAGAAAGAAATGGCAAGTAACACACTGAATTAGAAAGAAACGTATTTACTTGTAAAACATGCTCCATTATTTCAGATTTGGAGAAATGTTGCGTTACATCACTTGCTCACTAGTGGATCCATTGAAGTGAATGGGTGCCGTCAGAATGAGTCCAAACAGCTCATAAAAACATCACAATAATCCACAAATAACTGACACAACTCCAGTCCATCAATTAACATCCTGTGAAGTGAAAAGGTCTGTTTATAAAAAACAAATCCATCGTTAAGGCATTTTTAACTTCATGCCGGCTAAAAATTTGAGTCCTCTATCCAATAATATTGTTTTGTCGAGTTAAAAAGTCTGTTGACTGATAGCCTGGAGTGGTGTGGATTATTGTGATGTTTCTATCAGCTGTTTAGACTCTCAATCTGACGGCACCCATTCACTTCAATGCATCCTTTGGCGAGCAAGTGATGTTATGCTAAATTTCTCTAAATCTGTTCTGATGAAGAAACACACTCATCTAACTGAAGTTTGAAGGAAAACAGTTGAAGAGTTTCCACATGATCAAACATGTATCTTGATTTTTGGTTCCACACATTTCTTCATTGCCAAATTGAAATAAATTGAAAGGACTTATAATCTTTTATATTTGTTTTTCAGAAAATGGGTCTCAGAAGGAGCCCGGGCTTCTGGACAAGAAAACCATCAAATCAGAACCAGAGGACTCCAGATAACATCTTTAGCTTCTAAGTGAAACCTGCGTTTTGTTTGCTCAGTGGATTTAGTACTGAAACTGTGTGGCCTTAAGAACTGTAAATGCCTAGAGATCCATTTATTTAGATTTTTAATTTTTAAGCTTTATTTTTATTTCTAATTTTAGAACAAAAAACATGAATGTCTTGTAATTGTTGTACACAGAGGAATTGTCTAAGAGTGTATTTGTGCATCTTTTTGTACATAATCTGTTTGTTTATTTGATTGCATGTCTTATTCGTAACTATTTTTATTTAAACTATTCGTTATTCAACAGAAACACTGGAGTTTCGTAGAAAACGGTTGTGTAGGTAGTTGATAAGGTTAAATGATGACATTCATCTGTTCGTATCAGTTTGTTGTTGAGGATGAACTTATCGTAAAAGAATACTGAAAATGTAGAATTAGCTTTGCGTGTTTTTGCGATTGCGTCAGTTTAGATGTTAGTACTAGGGGAAAAAAAGTTTATTGTGTATTTGTTACCAGCAACTCTAGCCTTATTTTCAGCGTACGATATTGTGTATCTCACTGTTGTTAAATGTTAACTGTTACATTGTGACTGATTTTTCTGAAAAAAAAATTCGGAAACTTTTTTTCATGCGTGGGCGTTTTGTTAGTTAGCTGTGCTAATCTGTCGTTCTGGTCTTTTCTATGCACATTTGTTGTGTGTTTCACTCTTTATCTTGTCTTTGTGAAATTGTTCTACAAATAAAACCAAACCGGAAAAAACATAACTCACAAATGTTCTCTGTGATTTTTCAGAAAAAAAGTCTGCAAACTTTTTTTTTCATCATGCTACCAACATGTTAAATGCTTATGCTAGTAACATGCTAAATCACTAAAACCTAACTATTTCATATATAACTGAAAACCTTCAAACTTCAAGCTTTTAAAACTACTTCAGACTTTATGGCTAGGCTTTTTAAAGCCATCTTAAAGTTTGTCTACAAACTTTTTTATCTAGTTCTGTATTTAATATTTTACATATAGCACAGCAATAAACAAAAGCAGCAAATAATTTGAATATATTTACACTAAATAATAAAATATTGAACAATATTTAAAACAAAATATAACAATATATAAAATATAATTCAATATCTAATATTTTACAGCATTTAAAATATTTACATTTTACAGCAAATAACTATATATTTTATCTAATAAAAATATAAATACAAAATAAAAATATATTTTAATAATAATAATGATAATAATAATTCCATTAGGCCTATATATTTTATATATATATAAGAAATAAAAATAAGAAATAAAATATATAAAATCATATTTAGCTATTTTTTATATTTTAGCTTTTTACACAGTAAGAATGCATATATATATATATATATATATATATATATATATATACATATATATATATAGTCTTACTGTAAAACTATAAAAATACACACACACACACACACACACACACACCCACACATGTCTGGTTTGCTATCCTTGTGGGGACTCTCCATAGGCGTAATGGTTTTTCTACTGTACAGACCTTACACCAACCCTACACCTAAACCTACCCCTTACAGGAAACTTTCTGCATTATTAGATTTTCAAAAAACTTCATTCTCTGTGATTTATTAGCTTCAATTTAGGTCCCCACCGTGACACAAGTCCCCATGAGTCTGTGTGTATTCAGGTTTAAGTCCCCACTGGAATATAAAAACAGGTACACACACACACAAACAAACATTATATATATATATATATATATATATATATATATATATATACTGTAAGACTGTATAAAACACACCACACACACACATAGATAGATAGATAGATAGATAGATAGATAAAACTTTACTGCCCATTTATCATTGCCATTTAACTTTATATAAGCAAGCTAACAACTTAAAACAGTTTCATTTATACAGGCGGCCTGAAAAACACGGCTCTTAATCTGGAAGCAGCTCTCAATCGAGCTGATCCAAGCAGCTTCCTGTTCTGTTTATGTCACACACATACGTTAATGCTAAAAACGCGCCCACGCTCCACACACACATGCTCTTTTCGTGTGTTCATCAGTCTCTTAGATCTACAGAAGCCCTACACGGGTGTTCCTCAGGAGAAACGTCACTGAGCACCTACAGAAGCCCTGTGTGTGTGTGTGTGTGTGTGCGTTAGATCGCTGTGGTGACCCAGATGTGTGGGCGGTGCCTGCTGAATGTGGGCGGAAACATTTCGAACAGCGCTGCGGCTCACAGGCTTTTGTCTTGATGGAAGTGGGATAGAGTTTGATGCACTTATGCAGAGCTGGGCTTTTTTTGGTTAAAGATTCGCGGTTAAAAAAAAGAGCTAAATATCAGCTCTCCTTCAAGAAGAAGGAGAAGAAAAAACGTATTAATAAAGGTTTCTTGAACTTTATTTTGGCTTGACAAAGCAGGATTTCCCACGAGGCCTCTCCCACATGATTGAGTTTAACCGTGAGCATGTGTTTCCTGATATCTCACTCTGCAGATCTTGTCTCTGTGGGATGATGGAGGAAACACTGGGTTTGTGAGAGTGGGTGAGCTAGAGCTGATTTATTTAAGATGTACTACTCTTAATATCCACTTTAACTGTCTTTTGCATTAATATAATATAATATAATATAATAAACAAAAACATAAATAACAATTATAATATTATACAAAATATAATTAATTCAATAAATAATAAAAAATAACATTCATATTATATATAAAATATAACAATATATAAAATATATTTTATTATTAATATAATTGCATATATAATGTTTGTATGTATCTTTAAATGTATATAAATGTATTTTACATTATATATTAATATATTTAATAAATATATTATTTAATATATTTATTTAAATATTAAAATATGGATAAATATTTCATAAAAAAATATTTTTTATTTTGATTTGAATGTTGCATTAAATGTGTACTAAAATAATAAATATTACCAAAATATTAAACAACATTTAACTAATAGATAAATATAGTTATATTCGATTTATTATTTAGTAATTATTTTAATTTATTATCTATTATCTATTTAAATATATTCAAAATCCTTTTAATTTTAGAAATGTAAACTTAATCCCACATAATTATCGCCTATGGAACACGTATTGTTCATTTTCTAGTTAAAAAAAATAAAATAAAAATTCTAATTCTGTCACTTTCTAAATTGCCCACAAGGTGGCAAGATAGCCTAAGATATTAGTACGCTTTCCTAAAAGAGAAAGCATATGTTCAAAGCATACGTGTAAGATGAGTAATAGCATGTAATTACATTACATTATATGTATGTAAACGTCCAACCCTACAGTTAGACTACGCTGAGGCATTCAGTGTTTGCATTAATCATTACAATGTTGATAAAAGCAGCTCAGTCATCCGGTGAGTAACAGACTGAATCCACAGGTTCCCTTCACGGTCAATATCACGCTGTCAACGGGCAGCACGGCTGTAATTTTGCATAATATTACATCGCAAATGTGCAAACGGCTCTTTCTGACCAACAGTTATAGTCAGGTAATGGCTAAAACTCCCCGCATTTGAAGGTCAGCATAGCTACTATTATTTATGAACGCCACCATATTTCGGTCATGTATTATTTAGCAAATGCCATAATGGGACATGAATGTGTTCAAAATAACACTACCACACTATTTCTGCACGTTTGTCATGTACACTGTGGGCAGTATGCAAAACAGAGCAAACTGAGTGGATACTGCATCCCACAATGCAATGTGCTCAGCCTGACGTTGTGTTTCCAGTGATAAATGAGCCCAACTGTGATTTTTAACATCCCTTGCTGTGTTCATAATACTAGCATACTGTTTACTGTACAATAAATACTGTACACTGCCTACTATTCTTATAATAATTACTTATTATTAATTTTATATAATATACTGAAATGTTATTTGTGTTTGTAATCCAAAACAAATGGAAGATAATAATTAATAATGTCAACGAACTGGTCACATGTATTAATAATTAGTTAGTAATATTATATTAATGAATTAATATTATAATAACATGCTTATATTTAGGCTATTTATCCATATATTAATTTTAATATCTTCTTGACTCATTTGTTCAGACTGCAATAAATATTAATGAATTTTATTTATAAACATTAATGAATATATATTATATATATTAATGACAATATTTAATTATTAGTCAACAATAATTAATATAAATTAATAAATAATAATAAATAGTCCATATAAACACACACAAACACATATATCTTCTAAGACTGCAAAAATGGATTAGAAATTAAAAAACGAATTATATTATATTATATTATATATGTTTTTTTTATTTTTAATTAATGTTTAATATAAGAATAATGTTATTAATTAAAAATATTATTGTTGTTAAAAAATATTATTATTATTATATAGCATTATTATAATCTTCTTGACTTGATCAGACTATGCAAAAATTTGATTACAAATAAGTCAAGTTTAATATTAAATATTAAACATTTAATTATGAACTATTATTTATAAACATGGATTATTTAAAATATAAATAATAATAATAATTCATATTTAGATATTTAACAATGATATATTCATATTTGATCAGATTATAGAATTGTAGATTACAATTATTCACATGCTATTTTATTAGATATAACTTTTGTTAATAATATTTGTTTTAACATTATATTATATTATAATATATTATATATTATATTATAACATATCATATTATTTGTTTTAACAACTAAATATTAATACTATATACTATTAAGTTTTGTTATTTAATCACTGATTCTTATAATAAATATAAATGTAATATAATTTGATTTATAATTGTTATTGTATTTTTGCAGTTTGATATACGTTTACACAAATTAGTATTAAAAATATTTAGTGTTAAAAAATGAGGCTCAAAATATTTATTTCCGAGATCATGACAGGACTCCACTCGCTGAATAATAGGCCTACGTGACGTAGTGATATGTTAATTCTTACATACTGTTTGACATATTATTTTCTCACACACAGTATGTAGTGTGTACTGCACAGCACGCAGGACACAGCCAGCCTCTCTAACAAGCGCAGGGAAGTGATGTGAGTCATTATCATGATTGACGCACGCCTGAGCCAATCACCGTTCGCCGTGACGTCACGACGACCAATAGAGTGCGAGCAGCGCTTCAGTGGGCGGATTCGATTCTGTCGCGTGAATACACACCGAAAGACGAGGGAAGAAACCGGCACGGCTGTCTAAAAAGCGGATATTCTCGTAACCTACAGTGTAAAATTACTAGCGTTATTGTCGGAGATTATTCTGTGTAGCCTGTCGAGTTTGAAATGTTACAGTTTAGGTTCTCGAGGGCGTTAAAGGAGTTATGCAAACCCAATCTAAGGCGCCTTTGGAAAACTAGTAACGTTACAGATAATACAGCAGCCGCCGAAGGATGCGCATCTTCATATAGACGATCCCTGTGTACGCAGACAGATGCGGCCAACGAGAAGTGAGTAGTGCTGAAAACCAGCTCAAAACCTCAGTGAGCCATGCGGGGGGTTGATAGAACCTCTTCATTATGGATATCAGGTTTGGTTTCACTCTAAAATGGGATGGATTTTATCCATCCATTCATTCATTCAATCTTATGGGGGCCCCGTATTCCCTACAAATGATTCCCAGGCCTTGTTCACGGTGATGGATGTGAAGGATTTTTCTGCTGTATTTACAGCTTTAGATCTTTTAGATAAACTATAAGGTGGTCAAGATGTTAAGGACAGAGTGCACAAAGAGAAGGAGCTTGTACAATGGATGGGGCCAAATTCCCAGGGGCCTCTCTGATGTCCTCTGTGAATAATCGGAAAGGTTGGGCTTGTAGGGCGGGTTTTGATACATTTGAAGCAATTTTTTTTTTTTATCGAAACAATGCGTTTCTTAGTATGAATCAGGATAATGGAATGTTCTAGAATCTTTCAAATATATTTTACCAAAATATTGGAGAGGAGATCAAATTTTAAGAATTAATATTGATCAACCTGTATTGACTATTCTATTTGCAAAATAGTCTTTATTTGCGAAATTTAATGGTAGACTGATTAAAATCAGCTGATGTTGATGATCCTTGTCCAATTCTCAAAACAAATTGACTGCTTTTAAAAATGATATATTTTACAATATTTTTGATTAAATTGTAAAATATATATTTACCTCAAAGCAATGTTTTTCATATTATTTTATCATTAAATGTTATTATTGTTATTACATTTATTAGTCTATTATAATTATTATATATTTTAATTTTTAAAATATTTACAAGTAACATTTTTATTAAAAAAATAAAAAATAATATATATAATGTATGTGTGTGTATATATATGTATATATATGTATATGTGTGTGTGTGTATATATATATATATATATATCAGTAATCCCTGGTTTATAGTTCATCAGTTATAGTAATTATAGTAATTTCAATTTGAAATCACTCGATCTGAATCAGGGTTAAAATCTCTTTGGAATGTGGTAAATCGTTCAGGTTCAGATGGGGTTATTTAGTTTTAAAGCATGTTAGTTTCTGTACAGCCCGATCAGCCACTTCCTCTTCCTGTAACGATGACATTCAAAGCTCGGAAGTGTCGAAATGGGGTTTCCTCGGAAAATGTTTCCTCTAAATCTGCTGCTCTCTAGTTGACCTTTGAGTGCGCACTGAATGTGTCAGAGTAGCCTGTGCTGTCATTTTAGTATGCACTACTATCATTCATTCAGTATGCATGAGTGTTTGTCCTTGGAGAGACAGATTGACCTTTCTCTCCATCTGTCTGTCAGTGACTTGTGAAGGTCAGGTCTCAGCTTATCGTAACATCTGTAAGTTTACGTCTAGGGAAACCCTGTCATTGTTGAAGTGTTTTACTATAGTGTGTATGATCCAAAACATAGTGAGCTGCCCTGTCTGCTACCTACGACACCTTCTAAGACAGGGAGTGATGAATTTGAAACACACTATATAGGCAACAAGTATTTCTCATACAATTAGCATGCAGGAGAATTGATTTTAGCAGAGTGTGCTGGTAGCATGTTGCTAAGCTAACAGCGTAATACTGAAATGAACAAAATAGCACACAATATACGATTTGCAGTTGATTTCAGGAGAGTTTGCTGTTAGCATGTTGCTAGGCTAACAATACTGAAAAAAACAAGTAGCACACAGGAGATACGATTTGCTACTGATTTCAGTAGAGTTTGCTGTTAGCATGTTGTTGTGCTAACATCATAATATACAAATAAAGAAGCAGAACACTGGAGATATGATTTGCAATTGAGTTCAATAGAGTTTGCCATTAGCCTGTTGCTAAGCTAACGTTGTAATACGCAAATAAGGAAGTAACACACAGGAGATACGATTTCTGATTGATTTTAATAGTTTGTCGTTAGCATGTTGCTAAGCTAATGTTGTAGTACGCAAATAAGAACGCACACGGGAGATATGATTTCAAATTGATTTCAGTAGAATATTAATAGTTAGCTTAGTTTACTAAGCTAACGTTAATACTCAAAAAATTAGAAGCACAGGAAATATGATTTCCAATTGATTTCAGTAGAGTTTGCTGTTAGCACATTGCTAAGCTAACATCAAACTACGCAAATAAAGAAGTGGAACACTGGAGATATGATATGCAATTGATTTCAGTAGAGTTTGCTATGAGCATGTTGCTAAGCTAACATTGTAATATGCAAATAAGGAAGTGACACACAGGAGATATGATTTCTAATTGATTTCAGTAGAATTTTAATAGTTAGCTTAGTTTACTAAGCTGATGTTAATACTCAAAAAATAGTAGCACAGGAAATATGATTTGCAATTGATTTCAGGAGAGTTTGCTGTTAGCATGTTGCCAAGCTAACATTAGCTGTGTCTCATTTAGAAGGCTGCGTCCTCCGGAGGTCGAATCCTCTGTAGGTCGCATCCTCTGTAGGATGCATAAAGTATACGAAGTGTCCTCAACCTAGAATTAAACGAGACGGCCTTTGTAGGACAGGAGGAAAAGGAAACAGGAAGTATCACGTTGATTTGCCAACACATTTAGAGCATCGTTGCACTCTCACACTAGTTAAATGAAGGAAAATTATTTCTAAATTTGGAAAGTAATTTGAAAAAACAAAGCTTTTACTTGTTTTATTTTGCTCAATGTTTGAGGAGCTGCAGCTGTAACAGACATCTGTTAGAGAAAAAAAAGGAGGATATTAAGAACAAAGTTTATCCGTTTTTACTGGAGGAACTTTAAATTAAGTTGAAAACACCACCGCGCTTGTGTGTACATCTGCCGGCACCGGCATTTTTCAAATTAACGACGGTTGTTTACGGCGACGCAAAGAATTGTGGGTTATCTGTAGCAGCGAAGGATACACCTGATGCATCTTCCGAATTCCTGTGAAAGGAGGTCGCATTCGAAGGTCGCATTCAGAGTGTCCTACTTGCTTTTCTGAAATGAGACAGCCTCGATGACGTATGCACCCTTCGAATGAGACCTCCGGAGGACACATCCTTCTAAATGAGACACAGCTATTGTAATACACAAATAAGGAAGTAGCACTCAGGAGATACGATTTACAATTGATTTTAGTAAATTTAGCTGTTAGCATGTTGCTAAGCTAATATCATAATACTCAAATAAGGAAGTAGCACACAGGAGATATTATTTACAATTGATTTCAGTAGAGTTTGCTGTTAGCATGTTAAGTTAACAACATAATACTCAAATGTACAAATAGCACACAGGAGATACAATTCACAGGTGTTTTTAGTAGTTTGTGTTTAGCAAGTTGCTAAGCTAACAATATGTAAATATTGAGTAAAATAGTATGTTTTAATTAGCTTACTCTATTTTATAGAATGACTAAGAAGTACTGTAATGAAGTATTAGTATATTATTTATATATGTTGTCCACCATCTTGAATGGATTTTTCCTCTGAGCATTCTGCGATTGGCATTTCCACATAAAATTAATCCAAATTAAGTGTCTTAGAAGGTAGCTTGTTATTTTATCTTTTAGAACAGTCTTTTCAGGATCACTGCCTAAAATGTTGCCTATGTAGTCGGCACACTAGGATTTGGCACACACCTAAGTAGTCATTAGAGACTGACATAAGCTGGTTGTCAATGGCAACCTCACATTCGGCCAGATGCTGAATTAATTCTGTGAAGTCAGCCCTTCTTTTTTCAGCCCAGCTGATTGGTTCATTGATTGAGTACACCAATAGTTCTTTTGCAGACCTGATATTCTTTTAATTTCTTTCTCTACACATCACGCTTTCACTGTTATTGTGTTCATAAACATCATATAATCCTTTCAGGCATGTTAGCAGGGCTTCGCTCTTATTCTCTACACTGTAATTCGTGGTGTCAGGTTTCTGAGGCACATGTGCTTTGTCCTGAGGGAGTTTACCCAGCATGTGGCCTCTTGATAGCTTCATTTTTATACCAAACAAAGCGGGTGTTTTTTTTTTGGATATATTTGCACTAGAGATAATTGGTGTTATGACTTTGATTTTTCACCTGGCAGATGATAAACAGGGTAAAAAAAAATCCCATGTTTACATTTAAACTCCAGAACTCTCTAGCAACTACATAGTAACACTCTGTGGCAACCAATCAGAGCAGCCTAGCATTATATGGGCGAGTTTTTTTTTTTTTAAACATTGATTACTGATAAACTTTGAATCCCAAATTTCAAATAAACTCAAGCATTAAATATCCAGTATTATCACATTTATTGTTGCACAGCAAAAAAAATCACCAACAAAATCCAGTCATTTCTAAAGAAATCTGCAAAATTGTGAGTTTCGTTTGATGGCGTAAATGTTTCCCATGCAGATTTCGCTTGTGTTCAAGTTCGCCATATTAACCAACAGAAAGCTGATTGGTTCAAAAGTGACATCTGTGTGAATGGTGCTTTATACTTCACTGCACTATTGAAATTTTGCCCAAAAAAGTTCACCCAAATTTCACTAATTCCACTGCACTTAGTAGGAAAGACCTAGCTTACAAACCTAGCTTACAAAAAGAGTAAAACAAAAATACCTTTTAAAGGCACATTTACTCCAATGACAAACTCTAATGATAACTAAAACTATACAGATTAAATTAGCTCTCTAATTTAATGGGAATATGAAAGTCAGTCATAATTATAATAATAACGGCACAGAGAAACAACATCGTTAGAATCACTTTCAAAATGACGCTTTCTTGCTGATGAACAATAAAAACTTTGACAACCAATCGGAATCCGCACAACTTGCGTATTTAAAGTGGCAGCCAACAAATCTGCAGTGCACGATTATAATAAATAGAACATTATCGTTGGTTGGTGTGGACCAGTGTTAATTTTGGCAGGCATTTTTGATTTAGTCTTAGTCTTTATCTTGAGAAGAAAATGCTTAATAGTCTTAGTCACATTTTAGTCATTTGAGTCTTTCATAGTTTTAGTCTAGTTTTAGTCGACGAAAAGTCATTGCATTTTCGTCAACTTTTAGTCATTACTTTTAGTCAAACTGCAGTTACCAGCATTTATTTTGGTAGCTATTATATACAGTACAGGTCAAAAGTTTGGAAACATTACTATTTGTAATGTTTTTGAAAGAAGTCTCTTCTGCTCATCAAGCCTGCATTTATTTGATCAAAAATACAGAAGAAAAACAGTAATCTTGCAAAATGTTATTACAATATAACATAATGGTTTATGTTTTAATATACTTTAAAATATAATTTATTTCTGTGATTCAAAGCTGAATTTCCATCAGCCATTACTCCAGTCTAAAGTGTCACATGATCCTTCAGAAATCATTCTAATATGCTGATTTATTATTAGAATTATCAGTGTTGGAAACAGTTGTGCTGCCAAATATTTTTTTTTGGAAACTGCGATACTTTTTTCAGGATTCTTTGATGAATAAAAAGTTAAAAAGTACAGCATTTATTCAAAATATAAATCTTTTCTAACAATATAAATCTTTGCTATCACTTCTTATCAGTTTAACACATCCTTGCTGAATAAAAGGTTTAACTTCTTTCAAAAAAAAGAAAGAATAAAAATTTACTGACCCCAAACCTTTGAACAGTAGTGTATATTGTTAGAAAAGATTTCTATTATAAATAAATGCTCTTCTTTTTAACTTTTTATTCATAAAAAGAATCCTGAAAAAAATATCACAGGTTCTAAAAAAATATTAAGCAGCTCAACAGTTTCCAGCACTGATAATAAATCAGCATATTAGAATGATTTCTGAAGGATCATGTGACACTTTAGACAGGAGTAATGGCTGATGGAAATTCAGTTTTTCATCACAGAAATAAATTATATTTTAAAGTATATTAAAATAGAAACCATTATTTTATATTGTAATAACATTTTGCAAGATTACTGTTTTTCTTCTGTATTTTTGATCAAATAAATGCAGGCTTGATGAGCAGAAGAGACTTCTTTCAAAAACATTACAAATAGTAATGTTTCCAAACTTTTGACCTGTACTGTATGTAGTATTCAAACAAAAATAGTCATCAATTCTTCTCTCTTTAGACCAAATCAATTAAGCTTATGAGAAATTTGAATCAAGGATTGAATTTGGAAAAACTGGAATAAATTTATTTTTTGGTAGAGATACAAATCAAACTCATTTTTCAGATACAGTAGGTTTACTTAACAAGTATACATTTATTTAACATCTTCTGTTCGTTAACATTGATGACACAGGTAATTAGGAATGCTGTCCATTTAAGACGGAAGGTATGCATGTAATACTGACACTCAGTTTTCACCCACCTGTTTACGCTCACTTAAGCCATAACCGACTGTATTTACGTGAGATACTCTGACTCTGTGTGTATTTGAGCAATGAGAACTGATCGCGCGCTGTATGAGAACTGAAGAAGTGGAGCGTGCGTGCGCGAGAGAGAGCACTTCTATCAGCGCGATTCCGCCTATCCCGCCTTCACTAACTTTAAGTTAATCGACAACGAATTGTGACTCCCGGGAAAAACGGGACGTCTGGTCACCCAGGCCCTAACCCTTCGGGTGCTGAGGCCATTGTTTCAGATGGCTAGTTCGCATTTTGGTAGCCTATCCGTCCACTGCGGCTGCCATACTGAGACTAGATATGCAAACGCCCCTTATCCAATGACAGAGACGCACATTTTGGAAGCCAAGACAGTTAACTTAGCCTACAGGATGTATTTCGAATGTCCGGTAGTCCTCAAATAACATTTTAGTCCCGTCTCGTCTTGTTAACGAAGACGCGGTATAAATTTCGTCATAGTTTTTATCATCAGATATTAGTTTTAGCTCGTCAACGTCTCGTCTTAGTCACAGAAAAAATGTTCGTTGACGAAATTAACACTGGTGTGGACCCTAATATAATTATCGTAATCGTTATATTTAACGTCTGTGTTAACGGGCCTTAATATCGGTTTCCATTTATTAATTAAAAATATGCCTTTTTAGATCGGTAATGTGAACAAAATATATGTAATTTTTATAGTCCACAAACTTTGTTTAAAATAAAATAAATGCGAATTTCACTTAGTTTAGTGGTTTTTGCTGGTTTCAACGCAAACCCTGTGAATACTAAAGGGAGTGTAAGATTAATCACCTCAGACTTGCTGACATCCGAGGTTTATCTGACATGATGGCACCAGCTGACACGTGAGTCTGTGTGTGTGTGTGTGTGTGTGTGTCACGCTGGCATCTCCGCATGCATTGCTGCAGTGAAATCGTGCCAGTTTGTGCCCACCATCTTAAGCCAAACGAATCCTGTGAACGGTAAATAGAAATAGTTATTTCAGACACGTCACATTTTGTGTTCTTTTTTTATAGTGAAATATTAGATTAGAAACTCATGGTAATACCATAGTACTTTTCAGTTTGTGGCAGCTGGTTCATTTTCTGGTGTTTTATTCGCTGCAGGTCAAAATATGTTGCAGTGAATCTATAAGCATGCGATTCTGTGTGAAACTGTGAATATCAGCTGTTTTGCCAGTTGTTTGACCGATTCTCGTTGAGGTGGAAGAAGATAATGAAGATATTGTTAGAATCATTTCACTTCCAGGTGTTAACACAAACGCACACAGCTGTCCCCGCAAGGACATTTTGATGTGGCTTGCGAGTCTTCTGGAGGCATTTTCAGATATTTCATCCCCACATGAACAGCAAAACCTTCTCTTACAAATACATACACACACGTCTCTTCTAATTTTTTTACCTTTGCTATCACACAAAGACACACTCTTTTCGAAATATTCACCGTAGATAACATGGTACTTGAATATAGTAATCAGTCAGTACCATGGTACCACCACAGTACTATTTTACGAAGTTCTGTATGATTACAAATAGATTAGCATGTGTATTTGATACTATTGATACTATTTATATATAAATGATTTCAGGGTGGTAATGAACATAAGTACAGCTAAAAACGTCACAGAGTTAGATTTTTTTATTTGTTATATATTTATTTATTTGTTTTTGTTTCTTATGGACTACGAACCTTTTGAATTTCAGCGTTGATGTGAAATTTACCTCAAATGTTAAAATGTAGGCTAGATGTTGATAATGCAGCTTAGAGATGGCGAACAAAACAATAGCTTTATTTTTAAGTAAAATACTCGAATAAACAAAACAACTTTTTTGTAAGCGGTAGAAGCATTATGTTTTGAAAAATGGTGACTTTAAAACAAAAGTATAAAATTTACCCAAAATGTTCATACATTACTGAAGTAATCCAGCAGGGATGCTAATCAAGCTAATCCTGTTTTGTTAGCAACTTTTCTCATCTCATACAACTCATCCCATCATTAAAACAAATAAACAGTGTGTTTATTTAGCTGTGTCATCAAGTGGATTATTTCCAGAGTGTTTGTGTGAGAGTACATTTGGCACAGTGCATTAGCGAGGATCAAAACTGAGACCTTGCTAGGAAGTGAAGGCTTAATTCATCCTCAGTTTGGGACAGGAGGGGCGGCTGCTGTCGTCAGGTTACGTGTCCTAGTTTAATGCCTTGCCACAAGTTACATAACCAGATTACTCTCTTTCAAGTAACTAGTAAAGTAGCGCATTACTTTTAAATTTACAACAAAATAGCTAAGTTACTTTTTCAAATAAGTAACACGAATTGTCCACATGTTGAGAGAAATTGGGAGTGAGGTGCAGAGGATTATTTAGTAATTTCACTTTTGGTGTGAAAAGGAATTTACATTTTGCCAAATATATAAGCGTTGGGTTTTTTTGTTATTAAAAACAAATTTAAATGTGTCTGTTCTCATGTCAGATATGTATGTATGTACCAAGAGCTCCTTAAATAACAAATTCCTTGTGTGTTTGCGCACACTTGGCAAATAAAGCTAATTCTGATTCTGAAATAAACAAGCCCAGCCCAGGTGAAAATATTAAAGCAAAAGTAATGTAATGCATTACTTTCCATTAAAAGTAACTAAGTAACGCAATTAGTTACTTTTTATGGAGTAACGCAATCTTGTAATGCATTACTTTTAAAAGTAACTTTCCCCAACACTAGTCTGGACTATAGGCCGAAATCGCCATGGCCAATTTATCAACTAAAATTTTAATATTTTGAGAATTTTTTTCCTCTGTGTCATTTCCAAAAGCTATTAACTATAGTATAATTAGTATTATCATTAATTTTTTTTTTTTTTTTAATATAATTTGATTTGCGTTTTGTGGGTCTGTCATTAACTAACCTATTATCTCTATTTTAATTCAGTCAAATGTTAGTTTGTTTTTAGAACTTTGTTTTAGAACATATGCATCCATGTTTATTTATTTTGCCAGTGTTTTATATGTCTTAATGTCTCATTCATTTGTTTTTTCCCTCTCTCTCTTTTGGTTGTCTGCGTACTTTGTTGTGTAAGTATCTGGTTCATTTTATTTGGTGTCTTTTTTCTTTCTTCCAATTATTTCTTACAAAATGCTTTGCTTGGTTTTCCTCGCTAAAGAACATTCCCATTCTAGAACCACATGTATCATCCTGAAATGACATCACAAAGCCTTGAGCCATTATTGGTCACCATTGTTTCAACCCACAATGGATTTAAGAACAATATTTCTACCAACTTAAATAACGTCCAAACACTCTTGCGTTCATTTTTGGATGATTTGTGGTCAGAAACCAGTGCTCTTTTTCGAAGTCTTATATGGAATTGTGTAGCTGTCCCAGAATGCAATCCAACTTCTGAATCTACAGTGGGAAGTTTTATTCCCAAATGCTTTACTTAGTTCCTGCTTAACATATTTAACTTTCACAAACCTGAGTTATGTTAAATTACCACCTTTTCTAAAAGACTAACTTTTTCTGAGAAAAATGGGTTTCAGATGATCTCACAATGTCAGTCAAGAGTAAAACACATTTTCCCTTCACTTTTGCCATATTTTACACGAATATGCATATGTAGATGCGTTATAGCTAGCTAATAATCAATTTAAGGAATTCTAAACGACTTGCGTAGCAAGATTCTCCGCAAATTGTTGATCTTCCTTGACAGTTTAAAAATGGAGAAAACTGACGGTAGAAAAAAAAGTTTATGCTAATGGCACCCCTAGTGGCAGACTTTGAGATTACGACTTGTTACTTGCATAGGATATATTTTGGACCTAATGCTTTTTGAAAATTGTAAGTTTTTGACAAATGAAATTGGTTTTATTAAAAAGAACATAATACTGACTGGTATAATGAGATTAATTCTGAAGCTAAAATGACATGAAATCTCAGTATGACCTCTCCTGCTACTGATAAACACTTTTCCTTGAATAAATCATCTATTTTTGTTTTCTGTCTGCTTACTGGATTTTCTGTGTATCTGTTCACGTCACAGGAGAAGGAAGGCAGGCATTTTGCCCAGCCTGGAAGATCTGCTGTTTTACACCATTGCAGAAGGCCAGGAGAAAATTCCAGCTCACAAATTTACCACGGTAAAACCGCACCCCAGCTGGCCAAGGAGAACAAGGCCATCTCTACCATATCTCTTATAGCACATATCTTGGTTTATAGACCAAATAGTTGTGTCCAAGTTGTGTGAGTTCATTGGGTTTTAAACAAAACACAAGATTTGTTGTAAAAAATTTTCAGGCGCTGAAATCCACAGGTCTGCGTACTGGAGACCCTCGTCTTAAGGAGTGTATGGAGATGTTAAAGGTCACCCTGAAGACCACATCAGATGGCGCTCTGGATCGACATCTCTTCAAAAAGTAAATATATTGGCTAGTTTAAACTTAACCCTGTTTGCTTAAAGATCGAAATGAAAACTGACTTACGGTTTTTAGTTTAATAAGAATATATTGGCTGTAGTGTCCATTTAGCATATTTAGCCTTCAAACTGAAGTTGCAGTGTAATATTCAGATGGCAAAATCCCATAGCTGTTACTAAAGCATGAGGTTTCATATATCAGCCATTTTCTAAGGACACATTAAATCAGGGGTCACTGATTTTTTTTTTCCTGCACTATATGAATTATTTAGTTTCACTCAGAAAATACATAAAAATGGCTTAAGGCCTGAACATAACATTATGCCAGGTTTATTAAAAACCATAGGAGAGAAACATTTCAGTTGACTAAAAAATGTTTAGTTTTGAGTTGAAATACTAAAACAACTAAAACTACATCAACTATAAATAATAAAAAATAAAAATAACAAACGCACACAAAATTATTCAAACTTGGTGACAACAACACTGTGAAAATAGAAAATTTACAAATCAAATCTAATAAAAAATATTAACAAAAACTATAATAGTACTGTATATCAGTCATCACCTTCAACACAACCTTGCCAAGACAGAACTGCTTGTGGTTCCATCAAACCCATCGTTTCATCACAATTTCACCATCCAGTTAGGCACATCAACCATAACTCCTTCAAAAAGAGCCAGAAACCTTGGAGTTATGATTGATGATCAGCTGACTTTCTCAGACCACATTGCCTGGTCCTGCAGATTTGCTTTATTCAACATCAAGAAGATCAGGCCATTTCTTCCGGAACATGCTTCACAACTCCTTGTTCAGGCTCTTGTTCTGTCCAGGCTTGACTATTGCAATGCTCTCTTGGCAGGTCTTCCAGCCAGTTCTATCAAACCTTTACAAATAATCCAGAACGTGGCAGCAAGATTAATTTTTAATGAGCCAAAAAGAATGCACACCACACCTCTGTTTATCAATTTGCACTGGCTCTGCACCCCTTTACCTACATTCATTACTTCAGACTTAGGGCCATTTACACGTCAACGTTTTCAGCCAAAAAAGGGAAACTTTTTATGCGTTTTACCTGTTCGTTTAGTCGACAACGACGTTTTGGGGACTGAAAACGCATAATTTTGAAAACGGGTTTCAAAGTGCAAGTTTTTGAAAACGGCACCATTATCGTTTCCGTGTAAACACCCAATACGGGAATCTTTGAAAACAGTGACATCATGTGCATGCGTAGTACGTGTTAGGCATGTAGACTTGCGCAGTACGTGTCGATTTTCAATGTCCGTCCAGACAAAATTACTCGCTCATATTGCTTGTTTTTGTTTATGTCTGTGCGCAAGCTGCTATCGCTATGAATGAGGAGTAGAGCAACAGTTAGTGACGGAACTCACGCCCACAAAGAGCTAATCGTCACTTCCCTACAGGTACTGTTTACTAATAAGATGACAGCGCCAACTACTGGCCTTGCAAACGTAATACAGCGTTTTTGGCAGTTTTCACAGATATGTGTAAACGCGAATCATTTTGAAAACGTTGTCGTGTATACGTGAAAGTTTTTAAAAACGCAAGAGAAAAACTTTTCCGTTTTTGACTACATCGTTGTCGTGCAAACGTAGCCTTATGTGCCCTCTAGAAGCTTGCGTTCTGCAAGTGAACATCGCTTTATTGTGCCATCCCAAAGAGGCACAAAATCACTTTCACGGACTTTTAAATTAAATGTTCCCTCCTGGTGGAATGACCTGCCCAACTCAATCCGAGCAGCTGAGTCCTTAGCCATCTTCAAGTATCGGCTAAAAACACATCTCTTTCATCTTTATTTGACCCTCTAACTCTAGCACTCTCTATTCTAATTCTAATCTTTAAAAAAACTTGCTCCTTTTAGACTTGCACTCTATTCATTTACTAACAGTTTTTCTTTAAAAAAAACAAACAAACTAACACTAGCTTCTCTATTCTTTTTATATCTATTTGTTTTCTTTTTATTTATTATACAATTAACAAGCAAAAAAGGCCTCTAACACTAGCTTGCTCTATTTTTCTATTCCATCTGTTTTCTTTTTATTTATTATATAATTTAAAAAAAACCTTGCTACATGTACTGCGTTAAGCTAACTGAGACTTATTATAGCACTTGCGTATCATTGCTCTTTTGTTGATTTTGATTGCTTCCATTGTCCTCATTTGTAAGTCACTTTGGATAAAAGGGTCTGCTAAATGACTAAATGTACTAAGATAATACTGACTCATACAGCTCCAATACTACAAGTTTTTTTTTTTTCTTTTTATTGTTAATTTTTGCTGAAGCATTTTGTAGAATGACCTGTGGTTGTATTGTAGTTACGACAATTTTGTATTCAGTATTTAATCTTGAAAGCAAAAATATAATAGAAAATCATGAAATAGTTTATCACAGTCAAATAATTCTGTTTTATCATCGGTTTCTGTTTATCTTCCTAAAATTATTTTTTTAACATTTGTTTTAATTGTTGCATGAATGTACTTATGGTAATAAAAATAAGTCATGATCTTCACTTTTCTCTTTTTTCAGGTGTGTGCAAAGCAATATTGTGTTGCTAACGCAGGCTTTCCGGAAAAAGTTTGTCATTCCCGACTTTCAGTCATTTACCTCTCACGTCGATCAAATTTATGAGAGCGCTAAATCACTGTCGGGTGGCCAGGTACGCTTATAATCCAACGCCATGTGAATTTCTGATGCTGTTTGTTTACAGATTGTTTTACATTGTGTTTTGTCATGTTTTTATTGTATTAGGTGGCAGATTACATTCCTCAGCTAGCGAAATTTAGCCCTAATCTCTGGGCCGTTGCCCTGTGCACTGTAGATGGCCAACGGTGAGATTTCTATCTTTAGTACAGTTGCTACATTTTTTTTATTTTGCTTGACTTTTAATATTTTCTGGAGAACATAATTTAATTTATCAAACATTTATGCTGAGCTTTGTTGAAAATCTAAACATTTTGCGTATTACAGATACACTGCGGGTGACACAAAAGTTCCGTTTTGTCTGCAGTCGTGTGTGAAACCGTTAAAATACGCAGTTGCTGTTCACGATCACGGCACTGAATACGTGCACCGCTTTATAGGAAAGGAACCCAGCGGTCTTCGTTTCAACAAACTCTTTCTTGACGAAGATGGTGAGGATTTCTAAGATGAATGTTTCTGAAACATGTTTTACGTGAAGAAATAGCTAGAATGAAAGTATTGGTGACGTTATATTTAATTCCAAAATCAAAAGAAAGAAATTAAATTTAAAAAATAGCGTCGTCGAACAATTTTCAAGACAATTTAGCACATTTTTCCCTATAATTCTCATTACTGTAAGGTATTCTCATTCTCATTACTGTAATACAAAAACAATAATACACTATATTGCCAAAAGTATTGGGTCGCCCTCTTCTAATGAACAGGTTTGACTACTTTAGTAATTTCTATGAGTACAGATCTTAATGTTAAAGCATATAATGATATTCTAGGAAATTGTGTGCTTCTAATTTTATAGCAACAGTTTGGACAGGACCCTTTTCTATTCTAACATGACAATGCCTCTGTGTATAAGACAAGGTTCAAAAAGAAAATGATTGATTCAGTCAGTGTGGAAGAACTTGACTGGTCTGCATAAAACCAAGTCCTAATCCCAGTTTAACACCTCTGGTGTGACTGTAAATACAGACCTTGAGCCAAAAACTAACACCAATGACTTGTACATATGGGTACAGTCGTTTTAGACACTTCCAAAACTGTTGCAACAGAGATGGAAATACAATTTTTAAATACATGAATTATGTTCCCATCATTGTTGCCACAGATTTGGAAGTGCATTTTTCTGTTCTAAAGAAGGGGGTGTCCCAATACTTTTGTCTGTATAGTGTATGTACAAGTCATTGGTGTTTGGTGATGAGTTTTTGGCTCAAATCCTGTCAAATCCAGACAAAATAGGAGTCCATAATCCATAATAATGCTTCCCTCCAGCGAAAAACTCCATCTCCTGTTGTCCTCTCACATCAAAATCCACTGACATGTTTGTTTAGAACTGTTTTGGACTGTTGATTTGTGCATATTTCTCTCTTAATTCATACTAGATGACTTTTTCACTGGAAAAAGCAATATTATTAACAGAGGACTCCTACAGTACGTTAGCCAAAAGCAAAGGTTGAAGTTAAAAAACTTTTAACTTTGATGGATTTGTTTCTTACAAACACGCAGCTTTTGCCTTCACAAGATGTTAACTGATGGACTGGAGTGGTGTGGATTATTGTGATGTTTTTTTCAGTTGTTTGGACTCTCATTCTGACGGCACCCATTCACTGCGATGGGTCCATTGTTGAGCAAGTAATTTAATGCCAAATGTATCTAAATCTAAAAACTAACTCTTCTCCACCTTGAGTGGCCTGAGGGTGTGTGAATTTTCAGCAAATTTTCGTTTTTGGTTGAACTATTCTTTTAATGTTCCCAAAAATAAGCTTCATTCACTCAAAGTCATCTTCATTTATTAATTCATTCATCTATTTTTCCAGATAAACCTCACAATCCCATGGTAAACGCTGGCGCCATCGTTTGCACCTCCCTCCTCAAGGTAAATCACATTCTCATCTTTACATCCTTCTACTGTTTATTAAAATGGGGGGCCCAAAATTGCGTTAGCTGTGCTTCCTCAAGAGAATTTCTAGTTTGCATTTTTCCTAATTTGATAAGCTAGAAGTGCCTTGTCGAATGTTTAGCTTGATGTGTTTGTGGATGTTTGACGTGAGAACAGATCAGAGGGACGAATGGATTTAATCTGATTACTTTCCCTCTCTCATCAGATTAAGGTTATGAATAATCACACTGAAAGGATTATATTGAAGAGAGAAATGGAAGTGGGATGGGGGAAGATAAGGGGAAAAGAGCAAACAGATACATTGAAAATGTTCTTATTCTTCAGAGAGCAGACAGAATTGCATAATATCGTCTTTTTGAAATAAAGCCACAATCTGTAGTTAGCATCCTTGCTTAAAACTACATTAGAAATGCAGGGCTTTGTTTACCTGTTAACACTATTATGAATGATATTACAAACTTGTATAAGCAAATATTTCTAACTTTTTTTGTAATTTATGAATTTGTAATGACAGTGTGTGGCGTTAAAGGTAAATCCTCTGCATGATACGCATCTTTCTCAGGCCTGTCGGGGTGGTAATGTGTGATGTCTGTGTGAAGGCTTTTTGTGGTTTTATTGTTGTTGCGTATTTTACAGCATTAGGAACTGTGGGAAATTTTGACCCTCCAACAGGTCAATGACGTTGGTAGTTTCCCTTTCATTTATTTGTTTTTCCTCATTGAACAAATTTCAACCCAAGCTAATGCTAAGCTACATTAGCACAAGTCTGAAAAATGCATTGCTTTGACAGAAAATCAAATGTAATTCTATTTAATTACCTCAGAATCAAGCTTTAATTTTTTTTAGTTTTTGTTTTGTACTTTTTAACTTAAAAATTCAAGTATTTAGTAAGATACAATGCTTTTTTGTTTGCGTAAATATTTCTTCAATGTGGAAAAAACTTATTTTAGAGCCTCAAATCAATGCATTACATGAGTTTCTCTAGAAATCTACTAAAATAAACTTACAGACAACACACAGTTCAAATTACTTGACAATTTAGAATTGTTTTTTAATCTGATTTTTCCACACCCCTTTAACAACTTACATTTGTGATTCCACAGCAATAATAGTACTGACTTGGACACAAACACTGTTTGCCTTTATTTCTTTCAGTGATGTTACTCAAATCTAGTGAACTAGAATCTTTTTTTCCATTCTTCATTTGAAATGCCTCTCAAGCTGTAGAGAAATGATTTTACTACAACTGCCAATCTAATTTATAGAATCTCAGTCTAAAATGTCTGTTTATAAATATTTTGGTAGTTTAATTTTCTTTAACCGGAATGGCTATGCATTGAGAAGTTTGTGTGTAACTCTACAAAACATTTCATTTCTGTGATATAACGCATTCATGCTGTTTATTTTTGACTTTCAGCAAGGTGTAAGCAACGCTGAGAAGTTTGACTATGTAAGTATAGTTGTACAGTATAATTTTTTCGATTTTTGCTGTTAATCATGTTGAGAGCTGCGGCATTTAATTAAGTGTTTTGTTTTAGGTGATGAACTTTATGAAGAAGTTGGCAGGAAATGAATATGTTGGTTTCAGCAATGCTACGTAAGTGTTTTTCAATGCTAATAGCAGTGAAATTTCAGATATTTCTCAATTAAGTAAATATTTAAGTAAACAGTCAATAATAACATTGCAAACAATAGAACAGTACAAATATCTAACAGTAGAGTTAAGTATTCAACTACACATTTCCAAATTGAAAATATAAAACTAATCAAATTTTAAATAAAACTTACATAAATTCTAAGTTGTGAATAAAACAAAGATTGTTAGAGCATGTTAAAAATTCACATTTAATTCAGTGTGTTACTTGCCATTTCTTTGTAATTGTTTCTGAAATTTATCAGCAATATCTGTGCAAATTGAAGAAAGTTATTTTCTTGTCATTTATTAAAATTAAAGTTTGTTCTTGTTGGTAGGTTTCAGTCAGAGCGATTGTCAGGTGACAGAAACTTTGCCATTGGTTACTACTTGAAGGAGAAGAAGGTACCTGTTTAAACATTTTACATCAATTAGGGACCACTGAAAATCCACTAAACTTTTTTTTTTTTTTTTTTTTCTCCCCATACTTCCAGTGTTTCCCAGAGGGTACAGATATGATCTCCATCCTGGACCTTTACTTCCAGGTTAGTAAGTTAAACTGCCTTTTTCGCACAGTTTGTCAGTTTGGAAATGATTGTTGAATATGTGCATAGCTGCCAGTAGATGTAGGTTTTTTTAGTAACAAGTACACAGAAAATATGCTTATGTGAAAGTATGGGTACTGTTTTGTTTTTTACTTAAGTGCCAAACTGAAAAGTTAAAGGTTAAAAAGATTCCACATTTAACATATTACTTATTTTCCACATGGACACATAACTTGTTGTTCATTAAAGGCAGGGTAAGCAATTTCTGGAAGCCAATGTTGATATTTCAAATCACCAAAACAGACACGCCCCTACCCCAAAAGAGTCTCGGCCCTATTTTGATAGATCCACCCCACATATATGTAGCCTACGCAACCCAACGATTAGTTCTGTGAAACATAAGCTGCTTTTCCACCGAGATTACCTGGAACAATATGTCCCAGGAACTTTTTTCCCCCAGACCTGTTGCTGTCTGTGTTTCCATCGTGGTCTAAAGTACCGAGAAGATTAGGCAAATAGTCTGGTGACTCAACGTTAGGTCTGCGCATGTTTCTCAAGTGAAAGTGAAAAAGTGAAAAGTACGCAATACCAAGTACACAAATTTCAGACTTGCCGCTGAAATGTCGCTCGGCTCGGCTGTTCACTGAACACTCTCTCCTCCACATCATGAGTAGACACGCCCCTTACTGCTGATTGGCTACAAGTTTGTTTTGGGACTCGGCCCCGACTCAGTTTTCTAAAACGTTTTTGAAAAATTGCATACCCTGCCTTTAAATTGATTTTGTAGGGTTTGTAAGTATTTACATCTTTTTTATTTTTCTGTAGTTACGACTAAGAATGAAAGGAGTACTTCACCTAAAAATGAAAATTTGCTGATAAATTACTCACCCGCAGGCCATCCAAGATGTAGGTGAGTTTATTTCTTCATCAGATTTGGAGAAACGTAGCATTACATCACTTTCTCACCAATGGATCCATTGCAGTGAATGGGTGCCGTCAGAATGAGAGTCCAAACAGCTGATGAAAACGTCACAATAATCCACAAAAAATCCACACCACTCCGGTCCATCAATTAACATCTTGTGAAGTATAAAGTTGCATGTTTGTAATAAACTAATCCATCATTAAGACATTTTTAACTTCAAACCATTGCTTCCATCTAAAATATGAGTCCTCTTTCCATAATATTTCTTTCTCCTGTCAAAAAGTTGTTTGTTCTGAATCAGGAGAGAAATCTGCACAGATCAAGGACCGTTTACAAGTGAAAACAGTCTAAAACAGTTGTAAACAAGTGTGTTGGTGGATTTTGATGTGAGAGAACAATAGGGGACGGACTTTTTTACTGATTTTATGCACTGGTAGTTTAGCTAGAAGTTACAAAACTGTAAATGATGGATTGGTTTGTTACAAACATGCACCTTTTCATTTCAAAAGATGATAACTGATGTACTGGAGTGGTGTGGATTGCTTGTGGATTATTGTGATGTTTTTATCAGCTGTTCGGACTCTCATTCTGACGGCACCCATTCACTGCAGAGGATCCATTGTTGAGCAAGTGATCCAAGATCTACATCTCAGGTGGCCTGAGGGTGAATACATTTTCAGCATATTTTCATTTTTGGGTGAGTCATTCCTTCAAGCATTAATATTTATATGAGTAATATATGATCAAATGTGTTTTGTTTTGTTTCGTTTGTTTAGCTGTGCTCCATTGAGGTAACCTGTGAAAGTGCCAGTGTGATGGCAGCTACCCTGGCGAACGGCGGCTTCTGTCCAATCACGGGCGAGCGTGTGCTGAACCCTGAGGCTGTTCGAAACACTCTGAGTCTCATGCACTCCTGCGGCATGTACGACTTCTCAGGACAGTTCGCTTTCCATGTGAGTTTCACATTTGGACACCTGGGGAAATGTCTGTTGGTTTACTTTAAATGTAAGACTCACATTCACAAACTGTGACAAACTCAAGTTGTGTTGTACTGTAGGTTGGTCTCCCAGCTAAATCAGGTGTTTCTGGAGGCATCCTGCTGGTGGTCCCCAACGTGATGGGTATTATGTGTTGGTCTCCTCCTCTTGACAAACTGGGCAACAGCGTGCGAGGCATCCAGTTTTGCACGGTAATAAATCTGTATGATCTCAGCTAATTGTTACAATCATATCTCTCTCATATCTTTTGCATTGGTTTAAGTCGTCTTTTTCTTTCAGGATCTGGTCCAGCTCTTTAATTTCCACAACTATGATAATTTACGCCACTTTGCCAAGAAACTGGATCCACGCCGAGAGGGCGGAGACCAGCGGGTGAGTGACAGATCCGTCCTTCTAATCACAAACAGCATGCAACTTATGCAACTAGGGGTGGGCAATAACACGGCATAAATTTTTCGAATTTTGCTGTACAAAACAAATATTAAGTATACATTCATAGGGACAAAGGTATGTCATCGTCAATATGTAATTGACCTTCTCCTAAGCCACGCCGCCCTTTAGTTACTGTTGCTAACGCTATCGAGATTTCCTATTAATGCTTGCTTTGCTGCCGGCAGTTGTCGGATTGAGCAAATTAATGAGTTATTAATAAAAAATAAGTATTATCTGGATTAATTTGCATTTATATATTTATATAGTAGTAGTTTTTAGTTTTATACACCTAAAAAGTTAATAAAATGTTGCAGAGCGGATAAAATAGTGGTTGTAAAAAAATTACTTTATTACATATAATTGTACTTATTAATATATATGCATAAATTAAAAAATATACAATACAATAACAGTATACTATCATGATACTTAATTATTAATTCTATATTTATTTTATTTCATAACTTTTTATAAGGCATTTCTAAAAAAAAAAAAAACAATTGCTGTTTAAAGAAACAACAAACACTTTTGTCATTGCAAAACAGCTCAGAAAACTTATGTTAGTTTGCAGATACCACTTGGTTTGTTAGTTTTTTATCTAATGCAAAACAAATTTACTTTTTGGGGCCACTGTATATCCCACTTCTAGATGTAGCTAATTTAAATGATACTATAATATTGACATATTGTGAGTGTGTGCATGTGTATTAATGAGCGTGAAGTGACAAATTCAATAATTCTGCAATCTTAACCTGTATTATTGAACATTTTGCTTCTCTTAGCAAATGCATATTTCTTTTTCTCTTCATTGTCTGCCCCCTGCTGGAGGACCAGCATACTCTCTGCTTTTAAACGCCACTAGCATCCATGTGCCTTAATTTAGGCTGTTAATCGTTTTACTGCTTGATTTATATACACCTGCTAATATAATATAAATATGGCTGTTACGCTTCTTTACTTGAAAATAACACCTCTTCTGATTGATTGGCTTGCTTAAGTTTCCACCGTTTCCCTGTTTTCTCTGCCATCCATACTAATCCAAGCAGGAAATTCCATGATGAAATAATCTAATCTGATAATCTATCCGTGTCCGTATTGGTTGAACCACAGCAGCAGCAGCAGAATCTCGAACCGCTGGACTATACGAGCCTTCAGAAGGAACTAGCGCTCACTGACAAAGTGTGGAAAAAAGTCTGTCCTTCCGAAACGGATGAGGACAGTTCCACCACTGTAGTCTATAGGATGGACAGCGTGGCGGAAAGAAACTAGAGACGACAACGCCCAACCTTCCTTCCATGTTTTGTCAGCCCATCATCCATCGTTTTCTTTGGTTAATCAGTCTTTGGGATTAGAGAGGTTGTTGTGTTTTGTTTTTTGTATTGTTTTTTGTTTTGGTTTTTTGTTTTAGTTGTGTTTGGTTTTGTTTTGTTTTTTTGTTTTCATTTTATTGGTTTTGTGTTTTTTGTTTGTTTTGTTTTAATTGGTTTTGGTTTTTTGTTTTGTTTGTTTTTGTTTTAATTCAATTTAATTCAATTCAAGTTTATTTGTATAGCGCTTTTCACGATACAAATCATTGTTTTATTTGGTTTTGGTTTGTTTTGGTATGTTTTTTGCTTTTTCATTTTGATTGTTTTTGTTTTAGTTAGGTGTTTTTGTTTGTTTTGTTTTAGATGGTTTCAGGTTTGATTTTTGTTTAGTTTGTTTTAGTTGGTTTTGGTTTTTTGTTTGTTTTTGTTTTAGTTGGTTTTGGTTTGTTTTTTCACTTTTTGTTTTAGTTGGTTTTGTGTTTTTTGTCATTTTAGATTTGGTTTGGTTTGGTTTTGTTGGTTGTGTGTTTTTGTTTTATTTTTTTGTTTGTGTAGGTTTTGTTGGTTTTTATACTATAAAGCAAGCCAAAGACCTTTAAACCTCATGTGCAATTTGTTTACTCTAAAATTAAGGGAATCAGCAAGGCCCAAACAATGCAATATGATATCAATATCTGGGTAATGATACAGTAATGTTGTGATTCTTTGTTTATTGTATTTTGATAGAAAACTGTAAAATATTGCTCTAAGATGGTCAGATATTTACTGTTTTCCCCCACTGTTAAAATACTTTCTCCTATACTAATTTAATATCAAAAGATATCTGAAAAAATAAGTACATTGTTTACAGGCTAAACGTCTGAACCAGCCGGACACAGCAACATTGAGTTTTGATCTTGATGACTTTTTAAAGTTTCAGGAAACCTGTTTGAAAACAAATAATACTTTTGTAATTTTTGTTTGTTGCTGCTAGCTCCACAAAAATTACACATCTTTAAACCGTACAAAGTTCTATAAAAGAAAACTGATGCATAACCAACAAATACCTTCATAAAGAACTGTTCTTTACAATTACATTTTATTTTTTGTACATAATTACATTATTCTTTTTCATTGACCCTTTTTACCTAATGTGATGTCTGAATGTTTGTTGAATGTATGTTTTGGTGCATGTCATGTTAACTTATTTCAGTCAGTATTGGGGTTCAAGTGAAGAAAAATATGTAAATGTATTTGAAAGAGCTCTTCGATGTAAACAGGCAAAATCTGTGACTTTATAAATTCTGCAGTCCTCTGGGGTTAGTACAGCAGCCACATGTTTCATTTTGTTTGTTTGCACACAAGAAAAAAAAAAAAAGATTTGATTATTTGTAAGTCATAAAAGGAAGGAATTTAGACATTGTGTAAGTACAAACCAAACAAGTGATTAACGCTAACCAGAGCGGAACTGGTGGACTGTGATCAGGTCAGAAAGATTGTGTGACTAGTGGTTTCACAATGCAGATTTCATCCTGTGCTCAAATCATCTACATCTGTAAACCACGTTTTCACTTGATTTAAATATTTACTGTAGGTTTTTCATTGTACTGTCAGTTTAAGGAATCATTTATCATTTCTGAAAATGTGTCTCTTGAAATCCAGGAATCTGCTTAAAAATTACTGAATTATAAGTTACTTTCCATTGAGAAATGTTGCTATCATTTAAACTGACTACTTGAACTTGTTTTATTTTATTTTATTTTAGTTTTTTTCAGTATTATCATTGACTTTGAATGGGAAATATGCGCAACTCTTTAAAAACCATTTGTTTTTGCCAATAAGATTATCTTCTTTAAACTAGGTTGACTTGTTTTTATTTATTTTGTCATTGTGGCTTAATAAATGATTGCTAAACACAAATTTTATTTAACTCTGTGTGTATTTTGTTCCTTCATCCCTGTTTTGAAAATATTGCATCTGTTGTTTCTGTTGTTGTTTTCGTTTTGTTTAACTGTCCTTTTGTTTCATAAGTTGACTTTGATGTCATTTTTTGTAGAGCCCAAATGCAACCCAACAGGCTTTGGGATCTTTTAGCGATTTGTGCAAAGTTCGCAACGATATGATGTCATCCCGATGTTGTTAATGTACCACAAACGACAACTCTGTTTTCTTCCAGGTCAAGTCAGTTATCAACCTGCTGTTTGCGGCCTACACAGGAGACGTGTCGGCTCTGAGAAGGTACTGCTCCACCAATAAATCATGTTTTTTTTCTGTTTGTTTTTTTTTTTGCATTCCTGAACACAATTTGTGCTGTTTAAACCTTGACTTTCTGCCTAAATCACATATGTTTGCGCTTTTTGTAGGTTTGCGCTCTCGTCGATGGATATGGAGCAAAGAGATTACGACTCACGGACTGCCCTTCATGTAGCTGCTGCTGAAGGTGGAGTGCTAGGAACTCATCAAACAATGCAACTATAGATGTTATCATGCTTTTCAACCCCCAGACTTGCTGACATGCTGTTTGTTTCGTCTGCCTGACCTCATTTTCTCTCTGTGCTGAGTGGAAATTTTGCTAATATGCACTTTTGTGTGTTTCAGGTCACGCTGAGGTTGTACGCTTTCTTCTAGAAGCTTGTAAGGTGAACCCGGTGCCCAGAGACAGGTATGAATATGAAATATTACAACACAGATCTTATTTTGTGGCATAACTGTTAAAACCACCTATATGTGATAAGTGGGTCACAAAATGAGGTAAGACTATAGCAAAACAGCGATGTAATAAAGCTGAATTCAAGAAATTGTCTCTAGGACCATATTGATTTGTTAATTGTCAGTCATTTTAAATATATTTTCATACATTTGAATGCATTTATGTGTCAATTCATTGTGCTTAAATATCCATAAATTTATTAGCCATAATAATAATGTTTATAGAAATGACAAATAGACCACTTTCTCCTGTTAAGAAAAACATTAATTAATGTGAATAGTATAACATTGTGGATGTTTTTTTAACATTATCACAGTGGTTGCAGTTAATTATAATTTTTTTTAATTAATGAAACATTTTTTTTAAATTAATGCTTAAGTTTTATAAGTTTTAGCAATTTAATTTATTTATTATTTAATTAAATTTCTTTCTTTTTTTTTCTTTAACAATTGTTTATAACACTTAGGGCCAGATTTACTAAACAGGGCAAATTAGGGTTAGAGCGCAATTCCATAAAAGCGCCGAAAATTACCACCTGCATTAAGACATGCTTTTTTGGGCGTTAAATACCAGTAATTTGACGAGTGCAAACGTTAGTAAATCGGATTCCGTGTTTCATTTTAATACTCTCCTCCCATAAATTTTGTGTCTGAAATGGAAACTCCTACAAATGCATATTCAATAAGGTCAGGTGCAAAAATAATTGTGTCCACGCCTTTTCAGCGCTAATTCTTAACTGTGCGTCTTTGGTAAATCCTGACAGTACTATTTTTAATGCCAAAAGACGGTTTGCGCTGACATAAGCTGTTAGTAAATCTGGCCCTTGAGTTTTATAAGTTGTTAACATTACGTTTATTAGGTAGGTATCATAAACTAATAATTAACAATTAACAGCATTTATTACTCTAGGTTAATGTTAATTAATATCAGTGTATAATTTATTAGTGAATGTAGAAATTAACAAAAAACAAGATTAATGCTGAGAAAGTATTGTTTATTGTTAGTTAATGAATTTATTTTTGGAATAAGTAATATATATAATAATAAATAATAGACTTAACATTAAATAAACATTGGTTTAATTAATTCAATAATATATTTATAGAAATTGCAGATAGAAAAAATGAATGTGGATAGTATACTATTTTGGATGCTTGGAATATAATTATTTATCTTTTTTATTTTAATTTATCTTTTTATTATAGCAACATTTTACACTGTTGTTGAAACAAGTTTTATAAGTTGAACAATTTATTAGTTATGTATCACAAATGAATAATTCATTTTTTAAAGCATTTATTGTTTGGTGTTTACAAGTTAAAAAATATTAATTACCACAACATTTTAGTTGATCTGTGAAGTTTAATGAATCGTATATTTTTAACATTTGTTTTATACGTTCACCCTATTGACTTCCATTTTAGTTTTTTTAGTTTTCACACAAAGAAATGATTTTGCAGTAAACAGATGCTGTTCCTTTAAACTTGGTGTTTGATCCCTGTACAGGTGGGGTAACACTCCCATGGACGAGGCCATTCATTTCGGCCATCATGACGTCGTAACAATCCTGCAGGACTATCACAACACCTACAGCCCCAAGGAGACCACTGCCGACAGCGACAAGGAGACGGCCGAGAAGAACCTGGACGGGATGCTGTAGAGATGATCTGTGGCGTTAAAACACTCCAGACTTTTCCCAGTGAGTCTGTGTGTCTGATGTACGAATTTGAGAAGAAAACATACAAAACACAAAAAAAAAGTCTTTGGGCCCTTTTACCCAGTTTTGTGGTGTGCGTGATGTGTAACCTCCGTTAATATGGTAAGTTCTTACACTCGGGGGAATGTAGCCTCATAAAGGTCTTATTTAGCTGTATCTCCATGTAAACATACAATATAAATTTAATATACTCAATACAAGTGTGTGTGTGTGTATATATGTATATATGTGTATATATATATATAGTTCATGTAAATTCATTTATGGTTTGAGAACCTTCATAGAAGCTTAATGATGTCAAATAGATATCTAAGAAAAGGCAGCTTGACTGGAGAGGGTAGCATTGGGAGGGATGTGTGATTCTGATTTATTTGTTTTTAGAATTTTACCCCTTTTCTTTATCCTCTACTTTAGTCTTAATTTAGTTATAAATCATAATGAAGAACAATTGTAGTTCTTTATGCCTTTTATTTGTGAATTATGTTGTGAATATGTTCCAAATATGACACTGTTCTTTGATTGTCAAAAAATTGCACTTTTTTTAAAAAATTTGTATTATATTTTTTTTTTTATTTCTTTCAATATCTTTTTTAAAGTAACACCTTACATTAAGTTTTTTTTTTACAAGCTTTACAATTACAGTTAACATTAGTTAATTTAGGTATCATACTAATAATTAACATAATTTATTAATGTAGGCGATTTAAAAAATATATATATATACACTTGATCATTGTTAATGTTGGTTCAAAATAGTTTATACGATTAATTTAAAAGTAAACTAAAATGAAGTATCTGTAGAGAATTAGAATCTGTAGAAATTAACAATAACCAGGATAAATAAATGTTGTAAAAGTATTATTGATTGTTAATTCATGATACACATCTACCTAATGTTAACTAACTGAAACTTATTGTGAAGTGTTACTGAAATTACTTTTAAGCACTAGAAGGAACTTTTCCGTACCAGCCTGTTCAATGTACTACAGGAATTTCCTGTATTTGATATCTATGTGCTTAATGTCAATGAATGAAACTTATTGTGTCACCAAAAATGCTTTAAGACACTAGAAGGAAGGGCCATTTCTACCTGCCTGTTCATTATACTACAAGAGTTTCCTGTATTTGATACCAATATAATTTATAGTTTTACAAATACAAGTAAAATTTATTTTTTACATTAGTTAAGTGTTACCAAAATACATTTATCATTTTCGTACCTGTCCGTTTATGGTAACGAATTGAAACTTATTGTAAAGTGTGTCCAGATTTACTTTAAAGCATTAGAAGGACCATTTTCATACTTTCCTGTTCAATCTACTACAGGAATTTCCTGTATTTGATAGCCATCTACCTAACGAATGTTAAATTTAAACTCATTGTGAAGTGTTACTTGCTTTAGTTACTTTTAAAGCACCAAGAGGAAAATTTTCGTACCTGGCCATTCATTGTACTACAGGAATTCTTTGTATTTGATACGAGTACTCTACCGTTCAAAAGTTTTAGATCAGTAAGGTTGCATTTATTTGATCAAAAATACAGAAAAAACAGTAATCTTGCAAAATGTTATTACAATATAAAATAATGGTATTTATTTTAATATACTTCAAAATATAATTTATTTCTGTGATGCAAAGCTGAATTTCCATCAGCAATTACTCCAGTCTAAAGTGTCACATGATCCTTCAGAAATCATTCTAATATGCTGAATTATTATCAGTGCTGGAAACTGTTGTGCTGCTTAATGTTTTTTTGGAACCTGTGATACTTTTTTCAGGATTCTTTGATGAATAAAAAGTTAAAGAAGAGCATTAGAAATCTTTTCTAACAATATACACTACCATTCAAAAGTTTGGGGTCAGTCCATTTGTATTCTTTCTTCTTTTTTTTTTTAAAGAAATTAAACCTTTTATTCAGCAAGGATGTGTTCAATTGATAAGTGATAGCAAAGATTTATATTGTTAGAAAAGATTTATATTTTGAATAAATGCTGTTCTTTTTAACTTTTTATTCAATCCTGAAAAAAGTATCGCAGTTTCCAAAATAATATTTAGCAGAACAACATTGTACTATAAAATAGAAACCATTATTTTATATTGTAATATTTTGGAAGATTACTGGTTTTTTTTCTGTATTTTTGATCAAATAAATGCAGCCTTAATGAGCATAAGAGACTTCTTTATAAAACATTGCAAGTCTTACTGATCTAAAACTTATGAATGGTAATGTATACTTAACTAATGAAAACTGAAACTTATTGTAAAGTGTCACTGTAATTACTTTAAAGCACCAAAAGGACCATTTTCTTACCTCTCCATTCATTGTACTACAAGAATTCCCTGTATTTGGTACCTTTATACTTTAATTTTAGTGACACTTCATTAATGTTAACAACTGTAATTTAAAGCCCTAGAAGGACCATTTTTGTACCTGGACTTTCATTGTACTACAGGAATTCCCTGTATTTGATACTTATCTGCTTAACTAATGTGAACAAATTGAAACTTTTTGTAAATTGTTACAGAAATTACTTCAAAGTACTACTTTCCACCTGCTTGTTCATTGTACTACAGGAATTTCCTGTATTTGATAGCCATCTACCTAACTAATGTTAACAAATTGAAACTCATTGTAAAGTGTTACCAATATTACTTTAAAGCACCAAGAGGAAATTTTTCGTACCCACCCATTAATTGTACTACAGGAATTTCTTGTATTTGATACCTGTCTACTTAATGTTAACAAATTGAAACTTATTGTAAAGTGTTACCAAAATTAAAGCTCCAGAAATACAATTTTCATACCTGCCAGTTCAATGTGCTACAATAATTTCCTGCATTTGACAACTATGTACCTAACTAATATCAACAAATTGAAATTATTATTGTATAATGCCACCAAAATTACTTTAAAGCACTAGAAGGACCATTTTCATACCTGGACTTTAATTGTACTACAGTAATTCCCTGTATCTGATACTTATCTGCTTAACTAATGATAACAAATTTAAACATTTTATAAATTGTTACCAAGATTACTTCAAAGTACTAGAAAGACCATTTTACACCTGCTTGTTCATTGTACTACAAAATTTCCTGTATTTCATACCTATATAATTTACAGTAAGTTTCGATTTATTAACATAAGTGTCTTGAAATTAATTTAAAGCACTAGAAGGACCATTTTCGTACCTGCCCGTTCAATTAACTACAGGAATTTCCTGTGTTTGATAGCCATCTACCTAACTAATGTTAACAAATCGAAATGTATTGTAAATTGTTACCAAAATTACTTTGAAGCACCAAAAAAACAGTTTTCATACCTGCATGTTCATTGTACTACAGGAATTTACTGTTTTTTGAAAATGAACGTTTTTCAATATTTAAGCATACTGGAAATCTTACAGCAATTGCTTAATGAATAAAAAACCAACACAAGTAACATCCAAACTGGGCTGCAGTGTCACATTTGGTTCTTCTGCAAAATATTTAAATCCAGGATGTGAAAATGGATTTGTGTAATTTAGTTTAGCGATCAAATGGGGAGGGGAAAAACAAGCAAAAATTTCACATTTTCTGTTTTATTCTCAGTACATGGTGAAATGACAAGATAGATTGAAAATAAACAAACAAAAATGCACTGGAATTAACGCTGGCCGCTATGGTCAAAATGCAGTCTAAACATGTCCCGTCAGTTGTGTAACTTGAAGTCCCTTCAGAAACTGTTGGTTTCATGTCCATAAGCACATGTTGTATGCAGAAAAGCACACTGATTGTTCTAATGTACAGTACGAACGACAAAGAGGCACACGTATACTTGAAAAACCTCCAAAGCTAAGTCAATCTCAACTATGTGAATATTTTCTAGTGGGACACTGTTGTTAAAGTATTGTAAATGTGTGTTTTGTAATGTGTGTGTGTGTGTGTGTGTGTGTGTGTGTGTGGATGTACATGCTTAACTGTGGACAATTTATTTATTGGAAAAAAAAATTTAAGCAACTCAACCAAGAGACTCAACAGTACAAACAAAAGTAGGTCAATGATCGTATCCAACTTTGTCGCATTTTAGTCAGTTTTTGTTGCATTGTGTAATTTCTTGTTTTTGCGGAGAAAGCTGTTACGAATTTTTTCTGCATTTGTTTATTACTGCTATGAATGTATTGCGTTGTTGTTGCGAAATTTCCTTTTAATTTGCTTTTATTATTTAACTATTCTATACTGTAGATGTTCTAGATTTGAATTTAATGTCAAAGCTGATCAATATGTTCCACACAAGAAATACTAAACAATAAAGACTTTGAACATGCATAGCTTTTGATATTCATTTTTCTTATCTTGTAGCTGTACATGCATCATGCAGGTATCCATTCAATGGATATCTCGAAGATGTAAATTTTTGCGTTTTTAAAACATTTTTGCAACGTTTTTGTTTGTTTTTGGGGTTTTTTAAGTTTTTCACACGGTCATACACAATACCTTCGCCAATGTGGGGTTTTCATGTTGTTGTTCTATTCCGAAAGTTTCTAAGGTGCAAAAACATTCCAAACAAGATGGATTCCGACAGTAATAACTTTCTATCATGGCCAAAACAAATAAGACAAAAACAAATATTGCTCTGTAATTAAACACAGCAGTACAATCTAGTGCAAAAGTGAGAAACGACAACATATAAAGTGAACATAATACTAACAGAGCACCAGCAAGTTAAGGAAAATCAAGAAAACAGGTCATAATTTTTTTTTCTTTCACGTATTTAGAAACGGTGTTAGGAAAGTAAACACCTAACAGCTTAAAAGGTTTCATCAGACTTGAACTCCTGCCTGTCATAGTTCTTTCTGGATGAATCGTTTGGATATTTTACCCCCAAACCAATCAGAAGAAACTTAAACTTACAATCTTAAACTTGCCTAAAGAAAAGAAAGCCTATTTTAGGACCTTTTTTTTTGAGAACCACTGAGTTTTTTTTTTTTTTTGGTTTGTTGCCATTATTTTCATAATGTATTTTTATTACTGTAATACGGTAATTTTGTTATTGCAGTCAAATTCCTGTACTACAGTAATTTATTCTGATTTGAATACAAAAATCAAAGGCAGTACGACATATACTGCTGTAATGCTTTAAAATAAAGTTTTTTCACATTAATTTAAATAGAATTTGATTGCATTACTGTAAATGTTAAACTCTTAAAAAATCTTAATAGTCCTAAAAAACAGGTTTCATTTTCTTTACAGAAAATAAGATTTTGTGACATTGATCCATCTAGCTTTTTTGTTCACTTTCTCCTCCGTTTTCTCTTACTTGGCATCTAAGACAATGAAGTGCTATACAAAATGAAGTGCTATTCATACACAACTTCACTGTCTAAAAAGTTTTCTAGAATAAGTGCTGTGGTAACAGTAGCTTTACTATGGGGGTTAATTCGATACGTTTGGTTGTCTTTATGCTATAGCTGACAGCGTATACAGTGTTTTTCAAATAACGTTAGAATGAAAAAGAGAGGACTACTAAACCCAAGGCTATACCTCGACTAGATGTACCTCTTTCATTTGCGTTATTACAGAAAAAAACAGAATGAAGGAAACATTTCTATTTTTTCTGCATCATCTGTCCTTTCAGGTCACTTACGAGAGACTTAAGTCTGATGGCTGTGAAAAAACACAAAAAAACAGTATCAGCATCTATTTAAATTTTATATTTATATATACATAGGAATAATAGTACCCCACCTCAAAATTTAATGTATCATATCGGTTCTAAAGTAAAGAGAAATGGAGAGAATAACTGCTGTTAATATTTTAAGTATTTCTTTAAATGGTATTGTAAATGTATAATTATCATTTTTCATACCATGCGCTCCAGCTCGCCGTAAACCTCAGGCGACATTGGCATGAGTGTGTCGTTATAGTCCTGTGGCTCCCTAAAATTAAGTATTTAAAAGCAGTTATTTTTGCAATAAAATAAATCCTGTTTGGTAGCACAGAAATGACATTTTAAAATGAATCTAATGAACTTACTAACAGCGTTTATATGCTGTTTATTTTTTTATTTTTTTTAAGAATTTTTTTTTTTAATTTAATTGGAATGGTTCAAAACTTGGTAAAGGTTTTAGTTTTGGTTTTTAAATAAACATCGACATGATTTGAAAAGGTTAAACGGTCCTGAAAAAAGTCGTCACACTTATGGTGTGTGCACACCAACACCGAATTTAATTATTTACGCGAGTAGATTACATATAAAGTCAATGCAAAGATGCAAATAGATGTGAATTTGCATCTGGCAACACAAATTAGGCGAATTATACAACTTGATTGCCGCGAACACACAATATTCGCCTCAATCGTGCCTTCTGTGCAAACTGAAAATTTTTAACTTGAGCGGGAAATTCATATGATGGATGCATTGTCACGTAAGCCAGTCAGCGACGAGCTTTTGTCTAGTTTGACATGTCTGATTGTATCAGGAGAGCACACACAATGTTTTAATTCACGCAAGTGACGTGAAAAACATCTAGCGAGTAATCTAGAGCGATAACACGATGCGAATGTTTGCTTCGCTTTTGGTGTGCACACAATTATATTATTTGGGGTCAAAAATGACCACATTGCAAATGAATGGCAAGTGAATTTCGGTCACACTTTATATTAGGTGGCCTTAACTACTATGTATTTACGTAAAAAAATAAGTACAATGTACTTATTGCGTTCATATTGTATTGCAAAACACTTTTGCTGCTGTTGAGGTGGGATAAGGGTAAGATTAGGGGCAGGTTTGATGGTATGGGTAGGTTTAAGGGTGGGTTAAGGTGTAAGGAATGGGTCAACAGTGTAATTATAAATGTAATTACAGAAATTAATTACAGATGTAACTACATAGGTATTTTTAAAAATATAAGTACAATGTAAAAACATGTATGTGCACTGTATCAAATGATTAATTTAAAGGTTAAGGCCACCTAATATAAAGTGGGAACTGAATTTCATCTAGTGGAAATGTTTGGTACTGCTCCCAAACAAAAACTTACTGAAAGCTCATTTTTTGTGATATCAACCTCAGATTTGGAACACAACTTGTTTAGATTTATAGCTTTGATTCTCAGAGTTTTAGAAACTCTTTTATGAAGTGAACACACTTAAAGAGTTCTTTAGTATAATTTTTCCAGAAAAAGTTGTAGAATTTTTATCTCATGATGTAAAAAATCCTGTGTAATATAACTTTGCTTGTTTTCATTGTATTTGTTACACTTGTATTTTTTAAAATTGTTTTTGCCATGAAAATAGCATAAGATGCTGACATGGCATAAAATAAAAATATACTACTACTACTACTTCTCATGGAGTTTTAGAGTAAAACATGTTTTGGAAAAGATATATATTTGACAGTTAAAAATATTATTTTGTATATTTTTCATAAAACTTTTTAAACTTTTTTCCGTTTCACTTTAACTTTTTTCACTGCAGCAATAATCTGACAAGTTTCTTCTTTACACAGAGACCAAACCTAAGTCAAATTTACGAGTTTAATTTGGAAATTTCAGGTCTATTCTGAAAAGTGGTTAACGGGTAATAAATGGATCACAACTATTCCATAAACCTTTCCATACTATTACATATTTCATAACTTAATGCTATAAAATGTCCTAAAAACACAAATATTAAATAAAAACAAGCAGCATCAGAGGGTTAACACTGACTTACATTTCAGAGATGGAGATGAGAGTGGTGCTGATGTATCCCTCATGTAACTTCTTATCCACATCCATTGGTTCTTGCTCTGGATAAACAAAAGGATATCTTTGTATATATACGCTTCTTAATACATTTATTCATAATTTACATAGTTCGCAACTGTGCGTTTCTTACTGTCGGTAGGTTTGGAGTAGTATTTTTTGAAGGCGTCGTCTTTGGGTATACTGGGATATAGGAAGCGCAGAGGGTTTTCCGGGACGTTGTCGGCGGCCATCACGCGATAGTTGCGAATGATGTCGGGAAGCGAGACAGCAGAGAGTTCCTTCTTCGTGTAGGGCTCCACAGAGCGAATCTGTGGCTCTTCTAAATAAACCCAACACCAAACCCAAGTAATGAGCGTTAAATTTGCAAAACGGATTTGATTTCAAGCCAAAGTTTAAGCGAAACCCACATCCAAATCCAAATGAGCTGTTTTTTGACGTTTTGATATCAAGACCAGATACATTTGTTTTATTTAGTCCTTTATTGTTCCACAGTGTGTCAAAGTGAAGGAACATCTCACCGTTTGCGTCGTGTTCAACCCAGCTGAATGTGATGGCTCCATCGCGGTTGCTCTCACTGAAGCGCAACAGAAATGTCCCGGAAGCTTTGTCATGGAGCAGAGCTTTAGTTCGGTCCTTTGTCACAAAGCCCATTATACAGCTGCGAGAGATAGACTGGGTTAAAGCTTGTTTTGGTTGATCAATAGATCTCCATTGTGCGAGTCTATTACTCTAGACGATTTCTGGCATGTTTTTACACTTCGAAACTTTAGACACAACCAGGGTAACGAAAAATCGCCACAGATTCTGTCAATTGTGTTTATAATTTATTTTTCTTTATTTAACCTAGAATTAATGATTTTGGTAATTCAAACATCTGGTTTCTTACCCATCGTCCCACAGACTCAGCAGGTGTCTCTTTATCAGGTCCAAAATTCCTTCAATCCACAGCCAGAAGGTGAAGTTCTTCTCATTACCAGACTACATCAAACACAAGTCTCAAGTCAAATCACTTCTAAACAAACATCTGGAACAGAACAAGGGTGTGCAATGGAAAATTCAACGGAATGGATAAAGTAATAAGTAAAAAATCTCGTATAGACCAACCTTGCAGAATCTATTCCAAGGAATCTGAGCTTCAGGATCCGTCACCGCTTTAGGACCTGTGGGCCCAAGTTCACACGCTTGTGCATTTAGTTCATCTGTTCCAAGAGAATCAGTCGCATTCAATGTGAAGTAAGTGTATCGTACTCACCAAGGAGTTTGGTCCCCAGCATGCTTAACTGTTCTTGATTAAGACCTCTTTTGGTGATGGAGGAGAACTGCCAGCTCAGCACCTCCGCTAGATGTCCCCACGTGGCTGAAGGTGGAGTCACGAAGAACGAAAGGTTCTGGAGAAGAAACGATCAAAGAACATGGAAGTTCAAGTTCAAGTCAGAACCCGTGGAAACGCCTCCAGGAATCTATTTTGTGATGCATGTAGAACTCATATCTATTACTAAACCATTAGTGTTGAAAAGGACTTACTTTTGAATTCACTTTTATTTTTAGATTTTCAGTTTTCATTTTAGATTGTCATTTTATGATTTCTATTTAAGTTGTTTTTATTTCAGTTTTAGTTTTTATTTAGTAATTTTATTGTTCAGTATTTCATGACATTTTTATTTGCCAAGGCAACACTTCCAAGTTTTTCAACTTATAATATTTATACTTTGGTTTCATTTAATTTTATTTCATGAATTCGTTTTTCATATTTATTAATTTTTGTTCTAAAACATTTCAATTTAGCTTTAATTTTTTTTTATTTTCGTTATTTGCCATTTCTATTTTTATTTAAGTTTTTCATAAAATCATTTATTATTATTTTTATTTGTTTGTTTGTTTGTTTGTTTGTTCTTTTTAAATATTTCTATTTAGGTTTAATTTATTTTGTTTCAGTTGAGGTTTTTTCCCAGTTACTTTAGTGTTCAAGTTTAGTTTTGCTTTAAACTTGTGTCTATTTAGGTTTAATTTCTTTTATTTCAGTCTTATTTTTAGTTCAGTTTTACTTTTTCCAGATAGTAATTTTAGTGTTTCAACTTAAACTTATTTCAGTTATTTGCTAATTCTTTTCTAATTTTTTCTTTAGTTTACAATCTAATCTTTATATTGTTAGTTTTCATTTTAGTAAAATTCTTAGTTATTTTATGTTTTGTCATTTTTATTTGTATTTATTTTATTTATTTTGTTTGTTTGTTTTTGTTCTTTTTAAATGTTACTACTTATGTTTCATTTATTTTTATTTTAGTTTCAGTTTTTTTCCCCCCAGTTAGTAATTTTAGTGCTTTACTTTAAAACTGTGTTTTTAAAACATTTCTATTAAGGTTTAGTTTATTTTTTCAGTTTTAGTTTTAGTTCAGTTTTACTTTATTTCCAGTTAGAAAATTTAGTGCTTCAACTTAAACCAATGTCAGTTATTTTCCAAGGCAAACTTTCTCATTTCAAAATTTTTAGCTAATATTTATTTTCAGTTGAATTTTAGTGTAATTTTCAGTCGTGTTATGTGCGTAACATGAGTGAATTTTACCTTTGGCTCAAAGGTCAGCATGTTGTACCACATGATGGAGGCCCATCCACTGGGTAGCTGACTGACGTTGGAGATCACGACTATGGGCAGTGATGTAGTCTGAAGATGGAGAGAGAGAAGAAAGTTGATGATCATCATGATTTGGTGATGTTTATGTGTTGTTCTGAAGGATCTTCTGACCTCAAAGTTCAAGACCATTCCAGACCAGCAGAGCTCAGCCTCAAAGGTGATGGAGTGAAGTTCCTCCGTGACGATCAGAGGGCCCTGATGAATGTTTAAGAAAGCATTTAGCCAAAAATGGCAGTTTGAGGTGTTGTTCTACCACGTTCGAAGCTTGAATACCCAGAAGTTCAAATGAGAAGAAGAACTACAGCAGAAAGAACTGAATTTCTACTTGGTTCTTACACAAATTGATTATATGACTTCAGAAGACCAGGAAAACTGAACACAAGAGTTACTGACCACTTTCTAGATACTTTTATGTGATTTCTGGAGCTTTACTGTGCTCCACATAAGAAAGAAAGTCATGCAGTTTTGGAGCGAAATGAGGGTGAGTAAATGATGACAGAATATACCTTTTTTAGTTTGGGCTTCTTTTTTTTTTATTCAGCAAGAATGCATTAAATTAATCAAAATTAATCAAAAGATTTCAAACTCACCTCACTTGTTCTGTTTCCGGTAACTTTCTTCTCTTTTAGTTGCTGTGAAGTAAAAATAATACTGTTAATGTGTTTGACTAAATTATGCTGGAGCCACACTATAATTTGCTGTTTTTTCTTTTCATTTTACCAGATGACGGAATTCTGCTGCCATCCCATTGGATTCCTCCATGTTCATCACCTTCATGGCCGTTCCCAAGATGTTGAACATGCGAAACCTAAAACAGGAGCATTACTAAGTAAGCGGAATTTAAATTTTTAGGGTAACTGTCCCTTCAAAACTGTATACAAATAAGGAAATTATGTAGGACACACCCTTTCCGTTTCTCAACGATATCCCTGAAAGTTGAAAAGAGACACATTAACATAATGAACTGCATCGTCATTGTTTTTTTTCCTGAATGTATGCTAAGCTAACAATGCTAACCACACTAGTCAATCATTAGTAATGTAAACATAAACTATATTTTTATTAAACATGTATGCTAAACGACTAAGTAATTTGGAGACGAGACAAAAAAATTCCTCTATGATTTACGGTCGAGTCAGAGTATGTACAACACTTACTTGTCAAATTGCACCTTCACCCGAACAGTGTGGTTGAATTCCTGAAGTTTTATGAGCAGCCTGGAACACAGAAAGAATGTGATTCACCATTCATCAACTGAACATTATCCAGCCTTTACTTCCAGAGAAATGCGAATCATTGGCTGTGTTTACAGTTACCGTAATTTGAGAGTGAACAGAACGCCTGTCTTCAGCACCAAAGGTCTTTGTAGTTGGGTGGGCATGCATGGCTGTCGCTCAACTACCAATGAGCTGAAAACACATGCAGACGAAAATGATTTATTCCCAGTGACTCCTTTCAGCAGTGGGGTATCAAGCAAATTTGGATTCTTACTTCGTGATGAGAGTTTTGATGTTGGACATGATCCTGTCGTCCAGAGTGCTTTTGCTGAGGGTGATTGGATCGCTGTCATATGTGAATTTCTGCTCCAGCTCCAGAAGTTTCTTGAGCTGCTGCCTGAGCTGAAGCAGAGATTCTCCTAGAGAAGTAAACCTGAGGGGAAAAACCAACTGAATTCAGTAATATATGACTCGAATGTGATTTTGTAGAGCCTAAAAGTGTGATTTAGTAAAAATTACCAATATTTATACACTGTCAAAATATGTATTGTAAATATTTCTGTGTAAATATTTCGCGATTTACCTAATGTCAGTATATTTAATATTGTCAATATTTCAGTGACATTTTGCAAGCAGAAAATGTCTATAAAATACTGTCTGCAAAAACAATTCACTGTCTATTGTCATTAGTGTATTAGTGTGTTATCAATATTTATATACTGTCAATATTTTTGTGAAATTTCGCAAGCAGAAAGGGTCTGTAAAATTGTTCACAAAAAAAAAAATGATCCATGTCTACTGTCAATAGTCTAGCAAAATGATCAATATTTATATACTGTCAAAGTATTTATATGCTATCAATATTTCCGCACAACTTCGCAGGTAGAAAAGTTTCATAAAATTTAGCAAACATAAAAGGCTCATTGTCAATAGTGTAGCGAAATTATCACTATTTACATACTGCCAATATTTCCAAAAATTTAGCAATCAAAAAAGGCCTATAAAATTTTGTGCGCAAAAAAGGCCCATTGTATACAGTTAATAATGTAGCGACATATGAAGCACAACGACACACAAGTCCAAACAATTTCCAAACGAAGCAGCTTTCTGTTGGTCAACGCATGACCAACTTGAAATCTTTCAAATTCACAATCAACAGTACAAAAAATGGGTGAAAATACATATTGTACATTCAAATTTCATAATTAAAACATAATTATGATCAATACTAATTTTTGAAGCCCCTGAAACTATTTAAATTGGTTGTCACGACATTTTGTAAATATGATCATTCTGGTTTTATTTTCAAGAGAAATACATTGATTTAAATTTCTCATGGGCTACTTTAGAAAAACGAAAAAAAATTTAAATGTATTTCTAGTATTGTTACTCCATAAACTTAAGGTTAGAAGGAAATTATGAACTAATTTTGTGGTTTGTGTTTGTTACCAGTTCTGCAGCTGGTCTAAGCAGACATTGGTTAGTCCACCGATGCAAGCCATTTGTTGACGGCGCCTCCATTCGCCCAATTCTGTAGAAATGAGCTCAAAGATCACCGGATCTATAATGTTCAACACCTCTGACATCTGGCTGATCACATTCTACAGGGACACAAACACAAACAAGGTTGAACGCAACTGCTTCTCTTCGCTAACCAACTAGCATTACAGAACAGGAAAAGGTGATGGATCCCCAGTGTTCTCACTATTCTTGTTTCGTTGAGTTTCATGAACATGGCGCGGATAGTCAGTCTCTCACGGTTCAGATCTTCCTTTGAAATAGTCCCATTCAGTTCCTCTGTTGAACATATGAAAGCAAGACTAAGTTTCGGTATTCGTCCAAACAAATAGCTAGTTCTGATTTAAGATGTGTCATATTTACTGCCATTCAGTGAATTTTCATGAGTGAAATAATACTGAGTTTCAAAAAAAAAAAAAAAATAGCTAGTTCTGATTTAAGGTGAAGTGACAGTTACTGTTGTTTGGCGAATTTTCACAAGCGAAATAAGTAATACTGAGTTTTGGTACTTGTTAAAAAAACAGCTGCTTCTGACTTAAGGTGCATCACATTACCATTGTTTGGTGAATTTTCGCAAAACAAACAATACTGATTTTCTATACTTTTTGAATAATCAGCCAGTATTGACACTTGCGGTTGTTCAACAAATTTTCGCAAGAGAAATAAGCAATACTGAGTTTTGGTACTTGCCGAAAAAATACTTAATTCTGACTTAAAATGCAGTGACATTTACCATTGTTCAACAAGTTTTCACAAGTGAATTAAGCAGTACTGAGTTTCGGTACTTGTTGAAAAAATAGCTAATTCTGACTAAAGGTGCGTCACATTTACTGTTGTTTGGTGAATTTTTACAAGCGGAATAAGCAATACTGAGTTTTGGTACTTGTTGAAAAAATAGCTAATTCTGACTAAAGGTGCAGTCATGTTTACCGTTGTTTGGCAAATTTTTACAAGTGGAATAAGCAATACTGAGTTTCGGTACTTGACACAAAAATTGCTACTTTTTGTGCATCACATTACCATCATTTGGTGAATTTTTGCAAAATAATCAATACTAAGTTTCTATGCTTTTCAAATGATTAGCTAGTTGTGACATAAGATGTTTACATTTGCCGTTGTTCAACAAATTTTTGCAAGAGAAATAAGCAATACTAAGTTTCCATAGCTAATTGTGACCTAACATGCACTTACACTTACCATTGTTCAACAAATTTCCGCAAGAGAATTGAGCAATACTGAGTTTCGGTACTTGCCGAAAAAATAACTAGTTCTGACTTAAGTTGCATCAAATTTACTGATATTTGACAAATTTTCGAGAGCGAAATAAGCAATAATGTGTTTCTATATTTTTCAAATAAATAGCTAGTTCTGACCTAAGATACGGTCTCACTTACTGTTGTTCAACAAATTTTTGCGAGCGAAATAAACAATTTTGCAGAAATTTTGATAATGTGACTGCACATTTAATAAAATAGCTTTTTCAACTTCAATGAAGCCATTTTTTTAATTCTGTTACCTCTGCTTTGAAGAGTTTTGCTCTTGAAGTCGTATTCGTCTTGCAGGTCTTCTAGATTTTTGATAGTCTGCTCTGTGTCCTGATGGGAAATTTGAAAAAGATGTTTTACACAACTTTTTTATGAGAATTAGACAGCTTACAGTTGCGATAGTTTCTGTGTACATCACCTGTACTTTCATCTTTATGTCTTTCAGCCTTCCATCCATTTCTCGATGTTTCTCCACGATCATGTCATTTTGGGTGTTTTCGGTTCGATTCTGTAACAAAATACTAATTACTAACTTAATGTCACTATATGGAAAAGAGCAGCTTGGACAATATTGCGAAATATCTCCTTTTGTGTTTTACAAATAAAAGAAAGTCATGTGACTCTGCGATAAATTGTTTGTGGTTGAACTATTATTTGAAAATTATTTAAATAAAGATTTAAACGGCATATTCAAATTCACGGCTTGGTGTTTGGTTGTTGTTTATTAATTCCTGACCTCTGAAACTTGGGCAGCGGCCAGAATCTTCCTTTCCTCACTAAGGTTCCTACTGATGATCATCGCCATGGAAACCGGATTGTCTTGGAAGAGGCTCTGAAACACAAGGTTTGTGTTAACTCATGGCCTCAATCGTTTGCATGTTGCAACTTGTTTTTTCTGATCTGTTTATTGACTAATGATTCAGAGACTGCGACACAAATACTAAAAGGAAATGATTGTGTAGCCAGTTGCAGACAGACACCTGCAAGTTCCTCTTAATCTTGCGGATGTTGTGCTGGTTCAGGAAGTCTTTCTCCATCGCGAAGCGGCTGTGTTGGTGATCCAACTGGGTCAAAAGATCATGAAACCTCACGGTGGCCAGAGACTCATTCTCCACATTAGCAACGTGGTCCCTTTAAGAGAACGAAGAACAGATGATTCACACCAAATGAAGATGAATCTGGGTTGAATTCTGCTTTCATGCCTATACAATCCCTCTTTTATCGGGAAGACAAATTTAATGAGAAAGTTACGATTTAAAATGGAGTATACTTTGTTTAGCAATAAAAGTGACTAATTAAAAGTAACTAATTGTTTATGTTGCACTGATTCTTATTTGTCTTATTAAACACCTAATACTGCAGAATTTGCTTTTCTTTGCCCTCACTAGCTCTGGATGACCCATGATGCTGTTAAATGATGTTAATCGTGTGCAGAGCATAACAAGTTGCAGTTTTTCTGGAAGATGTCACATTAGAAATAAGTTCATCTGAAGTTTGTGTTTATTAACATCATGTGATCTCAACAAGGAGGTCTTATGTACACTAAACTGTACTTTTGCTTTTTTGGTAAAGAGTAGATGTCTTTACCTGTAAAAAATGTAAATATTAATTAAAATAAAGATTAAAAATAATAATTAATATTAATATTTTTAAAATATGCATGAATATTAAAAAAGTAATAATTAATATGTTCCTGTTTTATTATTATTTTAATTAGCTTTAATCATATTTGCGCAGTGCTAATTCATTTTTTCATATTTTAATGACAATATTCTAATTTATATAACATTAGTAATATTAATTAAAATGTTCAAATTAATTTAATTAAATAATATTAAGAACATTAATAAATAATTTAAAAAATATTATGCACCTTAAAAAGTATTCATTAATATTTTATTTTTTAAATAATATTATTTTAATTAATTGCATTTAAAAATAAGAATGCTCATTAAAAATATTAGGCTAATATTCTCATATTTTAATCATAGTTTTTAATTTATATAATAATATTCATTAAAATATTAATAATATTTTAATTACCTTTAAAAAATATGCACCTTGAAAAGTATTCATGAATATTTTAATGTTTAAATATTAAAATTTGAATTAATGTGTTAATATTAATATTCTGATTACCCTAAAATATTAATGCACATTTAAAAATATTTCTTACAATTTTCATATTTTAATAATATATTAAATTAATATTAACTTTTGAACATAATAATAAAGACTATTAAGAATCAACAGGTTGCCAGTTTAGCATTATTATACTTGCATACAGTTGTGGTTATGTGTTTGACATGGTTGTAAAGATATAAAATGGTGGTCCGCACCAGTCGTGGCTTTCTATCCAGCTGCTGAGGTACTGCCGGATGGCCATTGGAAAGCTGTCATCGTACAGTTGGTCGACCTGTTCCAAAAAATTTGAATCCAGTTGTTGAAGCTCCAACCACTGACTCATTTCTGCAACTCTGTGGGCTGAGAGTTAAAATACATGACAAATTATGGTTGTTAAAAAACAGGCCACAGTGAAGCCTTTTTTTTTTTTTTTAATCACATCAAAAGCAGAAACAGCAGATTTCAACAGCGCAAAGCATTTCTCTGCAAGATGCAAGATAATGAGATTTCTATCTTGAATTAACAGCTCACGAGATCCTGAGTTTTTTTCTGTGTGTGTGTGTGTGTGTGTGTGTGTGTTTCTAACCTAGTAGTTACTAACACATTTTCTAAACCATTTTGCATGAAAAGCTCATTTTGTGTAAAACTGTTAAGTAAATTTTACATTATTATTATTATCATCATTATTATTAAAAATGCTAAATGTTTTCTTGTATGGCAAAGTCTGTGGTGAATGTTGGTGTTTTGTGCTTTAAGACAACTAGATGTTTATAATTTTATTTTTATATTATTATTGGTATGAAAATGTTTTCATAGTTTTAGTCTACAGTTGACATAATTAAAATCAGGACAATAAGAATAAAAGAAATTTGTGTATGCTTATTTACATTACACAGAATGTTTGTAAACATTATATTGCATTATAAGCCAAATATTATACCATAATTTTATTAAGATATAACATTAAAGTAGAAACCAATCATTGCTGTATTTGAACAATAGTACTGTCAAAAAGACTGCACATAATATTTATCTCATTATTAATGCTTAAAAACAATGTGTTTAGGGTAGGATTTGGAGGTATTGTATAAATATATTTCAAGGCTTTATATGAATACAATAGACATCTACGGTGTTTCTTCATTTAGACAGCTAGGTAAACATGGGTGGATGCATGTGGGTGGTGTTTTTTAATGCTTTAAATTTGTTCAACAAATTTGATCTTTCAGTCTGAATTGGAATCCATCAATCAATTAATCGATAATAATAATAATGCTATATTGATCGATGCTGTTATTATTATTATTATTATTAGATATAACAAAATTCATGAACACATGATATTGTTTTGCCTGCATTCATAAGGGCCACATGTAAACTGCAGAGAAGTTTACCTATGGCCTTGGTATATAAAGGCCTTTTATGTTTTCCATTGCGTTCTTACTAGTAAAAATCCTCTAATAACACACGAAATCTGATGATTACATGTATTCTTTATAAGGATAATATCACGCATTAATCAAACTTGGTCAAAACTTCCTGTAAAAATTCACACAGAAAACGATGAACGCGGAAATTTAAGTTATTATTTTGTTACTCACCCCCAAACGTTATCTGAATCCGGTTAAAGTACTAATCCACAGATATATTTAATTTGTCTTCCACAGCAGCAGAATAACACGGAAGAACGGGACAAGTTCCCTGTTATTCTCGATTTGTTATTGATTTCCCAGTAGTCTTTTCCACTAGTAGTCCGACTCCTTCAGTGCAAGGAGCACTTGTGTGTGTTTGAGCGACAGCTGAGTGAACCAATCAGCGAGTGAGATTTTGTTTGTTACATCTGCAGTAGCCAATCAGCGCGTCCGGGCGTCGATTATGACGCAAGGTGGAATTTTGGACCAGACGTTGTAACGCAGCCCACGTGATTTATAAGAAACTGAAACTGCGTAGTAGACTAGAGAAAGGTTCTTATTTCATCACCGCGTAAAAACTGTGGGAGAAATGCATGTTATGATGTATTTTTATAATTTGTTATAAGAAACTAATTTGTTTTAAGAGTAAAATAATGGCATAAGTGACAGGGGGTCAATTAAGGTGAAGCTGCATTAATTTACAAATTGCTGATTGCAGTACATTTTGCAATGTGTGTACTATTGCAACTAGTGTATTTTGTCCTACTTTTTAAATGTTAACAAGCATTTTTGTTTATTTTGTTTGGCTATACAAACCACCTGTGGAAAAACACACACTTTTCTCTATATATGCACCAGAAACTTTCTTATAAACCCTCCATGTTACAAGGACTTAAGATAACACAAATGTTTACTTGTGAATGCACAACTGCACTACTTCCTTCTTAACCTTAAATACCTCTATTGCACAATATCATGTACAGTTATTATGTAAGTACTTGTATAGTCTGTCTTAGGTTATGTGTATGTATAGTCAACTGTTTATAATATATGTATAGTCAGATTACCAATTCAGTACGTTAGCTATGTAGGTCAAAAAAACTGTTCTTAGGTTATGTGAATGTATAGTCAACTGTTTATAGTATATGTATAGTCAGATTACCAATTCAGTAAGTTAGCTATGTAGGTCTAAAACTGTTCTTACATCTAGTGTTGTATGTTTATATTTGTTTATTTATGTAGCACCGTGGTCCTGCGAGACACGACATTTCGTTCCACTGTATGTCCACACATGTAGCGGAATGACAATAAAGCTCGACTTGACTTGATTATATATGTATGTATGTATGTGTATATATATATCTGGACCACAAAACCAGTCATAAGGGTTGATAATGAGATTTATACATCATCTGAAAACTGAATAAATAAGCTTTCCATTGATGTATTTTTTATGATAGGGCAATATTTGGCTGAGATACAACTATTTGAAAATCTGGAATCTGAGGGTGCAAAATAATCAAACTATTGAGAAAATCGCCTTTAAAGTTGTCCAAATGAAGTTCTTTGCAATGCATATTACTAATCAAAAATTAAGTTTTGATATATTTACGGTAGGAAATTTACAAAATATCTTCATGGAACATGATCTTTAATATCCTAATGATTTTTGGCATAAAAGAAAAATTGATAATTTTGACCCACACAGTGTATTTTTGGCTATTGCTACAAATATTCCCATGCTGCTTATGACTGGTTTTGTGGTCCAGGGTCACATATGTGCTACATAAAAATACAGTATATATAATCAACTATACCCCCCCTATAATAACTATAATCAACCCCCTAAACTATAGTTTTACTGTAACTGTTATTATTCAATCACACAGCTAAATTACGTGCAAAAACCTTTTTTTAAAAAAAAAAAAAGAAGAAGAAGAAGAAGAAGAAGCAAATTAAGACATTTCTAAGTGCACTCGTTGTCCTGGGGACAGACTTCTACTGCTGTTGCCCCACGGGGCCTCCATCCCACTGGGGATCCCTCCAGAGAACAAAATAACAGAAGAGAGGCTTTAGCTTCCATGGAATATGGGTTTGTTGCTTTTGAGCGCCATAATGAGCTCCACATGCTTGGAATGGTGTCAGTGGTGTCACTCTGTTAAGGGTTACGAAGGGACAACACTGAAGAGGTCCCTTAAGGACACGCGAAAAAAACTCAGAGACGTCAGTAACAGGCATTTTACTTGGTACATCAGATCAAAACTACAACATGATTTTGAACCATAGAATCTCTTCAATTAGTTCCATGTTTTAAAAAATAACTATATGTTCATCTCTAGCCTGTGACATTATGTAGGCTAACTAGTGAATTGGCAATTTAATCAATGTTTTCTGACAAGAACATAAGATGCATGCTTTTCGGTAGTTGACATGTTCCGGCAATATCTAAAAAGCATTTAAAGATTATTTGTACATGTCAAAATTATGACCAGTTACAGCAATAACAGAGTTTTCCTATCCCTATCATATGTCAACTACCCATATGCTATGAAACTGCAGAATTCCTAAAGTCTATTGTTTGGACGTCATGTTGAGTGAGTTTCTGGGTCGGTGTTCCTGTTTTTGGGTCACTGGGGGATAAGTGACTTTATATAAATAATCAACTATACAACCCCCTTCGACATTAATTTAAAACTTAAAGTACTTTTTGCAATTTTTACATTCTTATATCAAGCTGGTAAAGCCCATCAGGTCTTCTCTATGCTCAACTGCATTCACAGAGGAAGCCTTATACCTTCATAAACAAAGAAAGCCTTGTCACCTTGGTACTATCGTCCTTGTGTGCAACAGTCGATGAGAACGAACTAAAAGAATTGGATAAGTTGGTTTGTTGGGATCCTGGTGCGGTCAATTGTTTTAGCAGGAACTATTTTGTCAGGGACAAGGTAAAGGTTATTTTCACTTCCCCTCTGGTCCAGAGCATTTAGGGCTTGCTGTCGTAGCTACTCGAGAAGCTCAAGAGCAGCCACAAAGGTCCACGACCATTGAAGGGATTTTTCCGTAGATTATCTGCTCACGGTCGTTGAAATACAGCATGTTTATGGGCGACATCTTGGTGGGCGTGCAGCAGGGGCCTACACTGCCCCTAGGGTTGGCCTTGTTGACGATGTGACTGTGGGGATACTTCTGCACGCATTCACCAGAGCAGTAATTGGCCTTGTAGCGCTTGGGAGCAATTATCCAGTCCCAACCAAATTCCTCGAAGTCAACGGTGAGTGGATAACGACAGCAACGTGACTCAGTGGAATGCTCATCGCAATCGAGGCCGGTGTCCCGTCTGGACCGCTTGCCTGTGTCTGATATTTTCACCTCCAGGAAGGGTTGCTGGAAAGGCGGACATAGTCATGGTCAGTTAAGTTCAAATGTGAAATTAAGCACATGCTTGACATTAATTGCAATAAACTTTTTACAGGAACAAGCCCCCACAACCCCCCGCCTTGACACACCTTACCAACTAAAACTATGTTCAAACATATTTGTGGAGTTTGAACGTACCTTGACTTCCACCATTGCTCTGAAAAATCATTAAGACTTGGAAGGATCTATCAAGTCTCAATAAGATTTGACCGATTCTTAAAGGTACATTTAAACTCCACAAGGTGCACATACGATTTGAAAGCTACTGTACAGTGGTCATCTTTAGGTCAAGTATTCCTTTGCCCACTCGACCAGTGGTTCCTAAGTAGCCCCTTGGCAATGCACATTTTGCATGTCGTCTTATTCAAGCACATGTGATTTAGGTCATCAACTCCAGAGACTCCAATTCTTGAAATCGGTGTGTCAGACAAAGGATATACACAAAATGTGTAGTGTTGGGGAGCTTCCAGGAACAGGGTTGGAAACCACTGCACTAGACTATTCTGTAAGGTAAGACTACGTACACCAGGCATGTCCAGTCCTCTTCCTGGAGCTCTACCTACCTGCGGAGTCTGTCACACCTGTCTGTAATTATCAAGGGCTCCAGAAGATCTTAAAGGGGATAGTTCACCCAAAAATGAAAATTTTAGCTTCAAATTGTAGCTTCATAAAATTACGGTTGAATCACTGATGTCACATGGACTATTTTAACTATTTCCTTACTACCTTTCTGGGCCTTGAACGCGTCAGTTGCGTTGCTGTCTATGCAGGGTCAGAAGGTTCTTGGATTTCTTGGATATCTTAATTTGTGTTCTGAAGATGAACGAAGTTCTTGTTTGGAATGACATGAGGGCGAGTAATTAATGACAGAATTTTCATTTTTGGGTGAACTATTGCTTTAATTATTTGGTTTAGGTTTGTTTGATCAGGGTTAGAGCTACACTTTCATAAATCTATGTCAGATCTGTTAATCAAATTTTTGCCAGCATTTGACAGGAAAAATACATTTTCTTGTCTCCAAAAGAAGCATGTACCCCTAAGTATCAATGCATGCACCGACTTACCAGCCCTTCTTCTCCAGATTCTGCCGAGGTCACGGCCAGATCGTTTCCATTTGCATCAAAGGCCTTGATTTCTATCCCAAAGTTACTCTCAGGTTGTTTGAGCCACAACTGCAACAGCTGCTTCATGTTGATGTGCTGCCAGGAGTTTGTCCGGGCGTTCACGTCAATTTTTTGTGCACGTATTCTTGAGTGGTTGCTCCCTTCAGACGAAGACCTCAGGTGAGATATCTGGATGAAGACTGTGGTTGGCTCCTCAGCTGGTCGGAGGTAGATCCAGAGAAGGGCCTTGAGGATGCTGTTAGGCATAATCTTTGGGCTCAGTGAGAACATGCAACACTTCTGCATTCCCTCAAGATGGGTGAAGGCTTGAGCTGCAAGGTATTAAGTTTACTAAGACCATGTACACCTTTTTCATCTTAAAAATGTGTAAAAATTGTACCTTTAGGGGTACAAGAACTTGTTACCAGGTCAGTACCCTTAAAGGGACAACTTAGCAGCTTACTTACCCCTAAAGGTTCAGGGTAATACCTTAAGAGTACATTTTACTACACTAATATACACCTTTCAGGGGTAGATAAGGTACAAAGTTATCCCTTTAAGAGTACAACAGCCCCACTGACAAGCTGTTGAATCATCCCTAAACAATAGGCAACTCTGCTCCTGGGACAACTGTCCTGCAGATTTTAGTTCCAACCTTAAAAAAACTGATCACTTGAAAATTCCAGGTAGGTATGTTTTATTAGTACATTTGAAACGGAAATCTGCAGGACAGAGACCCAAAAATCATTTATGCCAAAATCCTATAGTTGCTAGACTTTCTGATACAAAATTAAAATTCTCCAAGCAGTAGAAGAAACTTTATTAATCTTTCTTTACTCTCTTTTTCTGCTGACACTGTTGGAAAATATAAATCACCACAGTCTGATGTAGCATTAATGGAGTAACTACTGCATTTTGGCAGAAACTAAGGTTCCCATTGAAAATCTTTGAAAAGATCCCTTATGTTCACAGGCTAAATGTGCTTTGTATGTTGTTTCTCGGTGCTCAGCTTTGCGTAAAACAAGGTCTGTTGCCTTTGGCCATCATCCAACAACAGCTGAATGAATGAGCCATAGTCGGTTCATAGTCAACCCTTTCAGATAACACAATGGCCCCCAAATGTATTTTGATATTTAAGCCACACTTCAAAAAGTATGAATGTCATTGCATTCAATAACAGAATAACAAAACAAGTAGCATCTGCAAATGATGGTTGAACTTCCTCAGAAGTAACTTGACATACATTCTAAGTGTGACTTTTGTGTCCAAATTCATTTGTGGTCACTATATATTGCAGTGCATCATGGTACTTACGTTCTGTGGCCATGGTAATGATGGTCTCACTGCTGCCTTGTTCCTCATCCTCACTAATGCCTCCGTTTTGGTCATACTGATCCAGGAGCTCCTGCAGTGGAGGTGCCTTGGGTAAGAGTAGCTTGACCGTGTCTCTGCTAATATTCGGAGCCTGTTCTAGACGCAGGATGCTCAAAATCTGAGACTTAATGGAGTGCAGGCGCATGAGTTTACTCTGCTGTCTAAACTGACAGGTCGTGCATTGGCCGTTGTCGTCTCCAGGCGTCACAAATGCTTGTGATGTTGTTGTTGTTGTTACGCTCAGACTCTGACTGTGTGACCCCAACACACTCCAAAAGCTCAGATAAAGAAGAATAAACATGTTTTCTGATGTGTCTTTGTAGACGTTTACGCATTTGGGAACGGATGGCCTTTATGCAGTCTCTCCAAACAGCACTGGACAGATGTTCAGCCTCCCAGGCAGTTTTATACTTAAGATTCCCTGCTGTTAGATATCGTATGATTGGTGGGATTGATAGGAACAAGTCCAGATGAGACAGCGCAGAGAGGTTCAGGTCTTTGGGTTATGATTTGAGGATTTTCAGTTGTATTTGTTGTATTCCATAAATTTCTTACGCAAATACCCCAAATATCATATGGATTTCATGATGATAATTGTCAATTCAGTTCTGATGCACCCAAGTGTGCAGCCATTTAGCTGTTTTTAGGTACTTCCAGGACATTTTTAGTATAATTTTTGACATTTTAGCTTTAGGTTGCTATGTATTTGCTAGGGTGTTCTAAGTGTCCTTTTTAGGATGTCATCATGTTGTTGCTTAGGTGTTATAGTTAGCGTTATCAGTGTTAGGAAGGTTACTTTGCAAGTGTAATAGGTTACAGATTACAAGTTACCTTATTTAAAATGCAATAAGTAATGTAACTATTTTGATTACTTTATTAATGTAACTGATTACATTTGATTACTTTTTGATTGCTTTTCTAAATTTCTAACAAATGTTTTTAACTGTTAATCATTTTCAAATAGATTACAGTTACTTTTTTTGTAATTAAATTATGTAATCCTGTTACTTCTAACTAGTTACTCTCCAACACTGAATGTTAAAGTGTTAGAGTTGGGTTTCTATCTGAAAGGTTTTTCAAGTGTAGCAGTTTCTGAGTGTTTTATCTTGATGCTATGCAATTGACCCTTCGCAGGGAGCTTGATTGACAGGCGATCTGACCAATCTTAATGCCATTTTCGTCTGACAAACAAACCAGAGAGGAGAGTAGATTAACGTCGGTGGACTTGAACTTGAAAAACGGTATATTGATGTCTTTCTGGGGTTGGAACAAGATACCTTCTGATGTTCATTCATGTTTATTTCGTGCCATAACTACCAAAGAGGAAGAGATGATCGGTTCACGTCGCTTAAACTGAGGCACTACAGCGATCTGTCACGACATATCAAAGAGCCACAAAACGGTATTTATTGTTGGAATTTCTTACAAAATGACAAAATTTGAAAGCTGACATTTGGTTTCATACCAAAAGTAACCTGGTCTGTCTTGTCAGTTGGCGCGTTGTCAATTTCCTCTTTGCTCCGTGATGTATTTTTCGGGCTGTGGCTTGCCAGATATAGCAATGCTGCATTCACTTGCTATCAGAATTATCGTAAATACAAGCTTCCTCGTCTGAAATTAGACATGAATGGCCTTAATTTCCAACTAGGAAACTCGTATTTACGATAATTCTGATAGCACATTAATGCAGCAAGAGTATTCCTTTTGTCATGCTGTAGCTTGGGTAATTGCTAGGTTGTTCTGAGATGTTTTAATTGTGTACCAAGCAGTTGATTAGTGTTTTATGTGAAATATTTTCTGCATAAACACTTGAAAATGGGTGTATAAGGAAACGCCACCATTTTATATTGTTAAGTGGACTTTCATCACTTTTAGAGCACAGTCATAGCTTGTAACATTGTGTTTTGGTGGTGGAATATGCAGAGTTGGCGACTGAGGACATTATTGCCACAGCTGTTCTGTAGCGACTGCAGATACAGATGTCTCTGCTCAATCTATCTCTCTTTTCCAGCAGTGCAGCTTCAATAGATCCATAAATAACAACAGATGACAGCTAGACAAGGACAGAGAGAGTGGGATATTGAGGGTAGCCTTTGGTGGGTCAGTCACAGCACCACCTGCTGGTGGATCATCAAGTTCTTTCTCAGAGCAAACACAAAAACTAACACTCTGAAGGGAGAGGTAAAAGCAGGTGTAATGGAGAAAAAAGCTGTGTTTTAATGAGATATTTGCTATGGTAAAACCAAATTCAGTTTATTGGGTGCATGTTGGTCTACATCTTGTGGGTCATATATGGGTTATAACCTCAAAACAGCCTAGTGTGTTTACCATCATTACAACTATGATATCTATGTTGCATTCAGATACTGGGTGAGTCTGCTTATTCAAAATATGACAGCACAAACCACAACTAGTTTTTTTTTTTTTAATAATTGAAAAACGTCCGGCTCTTTTGCATATGAGTGTTACATTGCAATTACTTCATTGATTGCATTGTCACTCACTTTAGATTAGTTACTTGGAAGCGGCAAGAAAGGTATTTCTACATTGTATACTGAAATATGAGTGGTGCTTGTCCTTGTTGCTATTGTCCTAAGATAGTTTGGGTGGTTGCCAGCGTGTTGAAAAGTTGTTTTTTTGGTCTTCTGGCTGTTTGCTTAAGTCAAAAGGGCACATCCGCACATTCTGGTCCCACCTTTAGTGAAAGTGTTTTTGCCAAAATCTCTCCTTAACAAGCTGTACAATTTGTATTCATCGTTAATGTTTGTATAATGGTTATAAAGTGCATTTCAATTAATGCACTTACAATGGCAGTCTAAGGGTCGTGCACCAGAAGGTTTTAGGTTGCACATCAGTGTGTCTTTATTTGATTTGTTTGAGTTACATTTTGCATCATTTCCTCTGGTTGGCCGTCTCCAGCGCTATGTTAGCATTCTCTCTGGCGTTCTTTAACAGCGCAGAGACTTTTGCTTCAGTCTGAAAATCAACAAACCACAAAAACGACCATGATCACCAGGAACAATTCCAATTGGCTCTTTGACATTTATGAGTTCCTCAAATCAAGTTTCGTATCACTTAAAGTGTGGTTATTAAATGCAGAAAAATGTGTGGGTTATTAAAATGCACTATGAGAACCCTGACCTATATATACAATAGTAGTTGTTGAATGTTTTCTGATACTCACAGCAGCCCTGAATGAAGCATCCGTGATGTCCTTCAGGTTTATAACAACATTGTAATATGCTCCAAATACTGCTGTTTCCAAAGCTTTGGCCGCTACCTGCACATGACAGGAATCATGCATTGAAATAAATGCTGATATCAGCTTATTTATGACTGTCAAAGTCATGTTATTTTTCATTTTTCCAAATGCAAAATCAGCACTTTACTCTTAGAAAGTGCTTTGTTTGAAAGGACTTTTTTTCATCTTGTGTCATCACAAGCATAAAATATAACACATTTGAAGGACACATGACAGGAGAAACCAAATTTCCCTTGATCTTTTGACACAGAAGAGGTCTTTGTATGCTTAATACATCCTGCAAGTTTCATAACTTAAAATGTCCTCATCATCAATAAAAAAGCATTTCTGTAATAACCCTCAGAAAACGGCTTGTTTTGGATCCGAGGGACAAGGTGACAATTATTGACAAGGTGATATCACAACATATCGACGTCAAAGGCGTTCAACCGCTTAACGGCTTGACACTTGATCACGCTGAATGTGAGTGTCGCATCAAGTCAAAAGCAAATAGAAATTACTGTCACTGTCGCTATCTTGTTTACACTGGTATACAGATGCACGTTCGCTTTCTGACACAGTCCACGCGCTTGAGTCTGTTGTCAGTAGGACAAATGGAGTAAAAGTACATTCGCTTTGATGCGTTTGGGTTAAACAGCTCGTTCGCGTCTTTGTACAGATATCAGAGGTATCCCACCGTAAGGAACAAGTCGATAGTTTATTTTTAATGACACCCCGGATCATGTCAGAAGATTGATCGGAGCATTTTGTTTTGTAAACGAGGCACAGTGTCATTGAAAGTTCACAAAGATTTGTTGAAAGATAAAGGGGTACTAGATCTGACTGCAGCTGCATCACAAATGGTAAGTAAATGATTTCATAATGCTTTGTCTGGAAATGACCATTTTATTTTGATTATGTTGTCAAAACACTGGCGATAGCAAGAGGGCATTGATAGTGTTTCCTATTAGGGTTGTGCCGATAAACGATAGTATCGTGTATCGACGATAGTCAGAGATATCATCTGTGGCTGAAGCCTTTGATGATAGCAAGACGATAATTTATTTATTTATTTATTATCATCAGGCTGTTAATACTATCTAATTAATATTAGGGCTTATTTGTTCCATTATGTTTCTTTTTTCGCATTTTTACAGTGTTGTGCGTTTATAACCAATCACACACCATTATGCTGAGCTTATGAATGCAATGGCCAATCAGAGGCATTCAGATGAGTCATCACTGATACAGTGGAGTTTCATTGTTCAGCGCGCTGACTGAATTCGCGAATTCTCTCATCATAAACAACAAATTGCAGATGAACGTGCAATGTAAGTATAAGAGATTTATTCATCATGCAATGTAGATACCTTCATTGATTATAACGGGAGTGTATTTGAAGTTTATAAACTCGCGCTAGTGCGATGATGTTCTTGTAAATGTTCTTTGCTCGTTTTGCTGTAGCTGCTTTTTGAATAACTGAGGAAATGTAAGCATTATAATTAGTAACTTACGATGTTTCTATTAAATTAACATATTAAATACAAATTTAGTCTTTAGCTTTTAGTCTTATGCTGGAATTAGTTCACTTTCCAGCAGTGAAACTAATTAAATAAATAAATAAATAAATAAATTAGCACAGTAATATCGTGTATCGGCAGTCTCACAGGTTGATGATAGGACGATATGAAAATTGAGCATATAGCCCAAAGCTATTTCCTATGCAATGATGTTAGCCAATTATAACAGTGGCCATTACTGACAAGCCTTAAAGGACCCACTCCCTAAAAACAGGTCATTTTAGAGAGAGGGTCAGAATGAGGGTTCATAATAATCATTTTTCCACATTTATTTGTATTTTTTTTGTGTGCAAAAAACATTATTAACATTATAAGTAAAACCTCAAGGAACATATTAAAATAATAAAAAAAAAATCCATGTCAAGACCCCTTTAAAAATCATTTTACATAGTCCAGTCTCACCTGAATGTCTGATTTACATGCCACATTTCCGTATTTTACCATCTTTTTGAGAACAGGCCACAGTGTGTTTATTCTCTCTGCCAGAGACAGAGGGACGCCCACCGCCGCCTTCAAACCCTCTTGCATGGCTTCCTCCCTCCTATACATTCAAAGAAATACATTCAGTTATTCAGTATCAATTTAAAATAACTGTAGCCACATTAGGGGTTTGACATTTTGAAAGGTTGTCTTAGCGACAGTGCCAGGTTTATGTATGTTTTTGCCAATGCAGTTGTAATTTGTTTTCTACAACTAAAGAGAATTTACTTTGGCGGTTAAATGCAAGTTGTGTAACATGGTAGTTATATCAGTCAGGCTCTGCAAATATATGTCTAGTCTTTCCTGTTTCTTTTTGTAATGCATGACATGTTTTTGCATCAATCAAATGCTTAAACTGGTTTAATATGATACAGAATGTTCCTTAGTTTTTCGGTGACATGCATTGTCTCTGGTTTGATGGATTAGAAGGATTGTTTTGTTTGTTTGAACTTCACAGAGGCGATGAACCGTACCTTTTGATTTCATCAGGTGTGCCTTTGGGCAGTTTCAGAGCAGCCTGCAATAGGAAACACGCAAGAAAACAATTATTACAATTTTCGTGCGTGACAATGTATTATCATCTAGACATATTTTACAGCAATTTTGTAACACAAGTAGCATATATATATTGGCAAATTCATTCATACATTTTAAGTGGCCAAATACATTTAAAGCCACTGTACGTTTATACGTTATATGTGGTCATGTACCATGTAGCTGTTAAAGGCTGTCGAATCAGCGTCCACTTTTAATAATAAATCGTTCATGGCTTCATGAAATGGAGGAATGAGTTTCCTCATCTCCGCATCCAGAGACTCAAACTGCCTTTTCCCGTATGTCATCTGACCGACCATGCAGCCCAAAGCTGCTCCCTTACAATGAGATAGATACACAGGATAAATAATTTTTATATAAATATAAAAGTTATGATTATGTAAGTATCTATAATCTTATAAATATTCATATATATTCATAAATTCACAACTATTTGACATTCCATATAATATAATATAATATAATATAATATAATACACACACACATATACATAGTAAATGATAATATTCATGATTACCATAGTAGCAATTGCAGCAGAAACGGACCCTCCACCAGGAGCCGCTGTTCGGGCCCCAACGCTGTGGATGAACTTCTGTAGAGATAGAGACACAAGCCGGCCATCGTCCTGATTGTCCTGTACCATATACCTAGACTCAGCACCAACCAATCAGATACAATGCTTCTGTTAGACATCAAGAAGCCAAGCAGAAAAAGAATGTCAATTATTTTCTGTATATATAATGTATCTTGGGTCTTACTCTGATTCTCTCCTTTGGAACAAATGGCCCCAAGGAGTCGAGTCCTAATTTGCTGATAACCTGATAGAATAATGAAAGAGGAATGAAATAAGACCTTGGATTTGCTGCTGTGTTGAATGTTTGACCATGTTCATTTTAACCCACCAGTCGGATTTTGTGCTCCTCTTCCACAACGAAGAGCTTTTCTTTTTGGATGTAGAAATCTGCGCAGTCCAGCATCGCCTTCAGAGGAATCAGACCAACTATCTGAGACCCTACCACCGGAAGGGTCAAATCCTGGACAGGTAGAACGAACACGAATCTGATTCAATTTCAAATGATTCTGATTCAGTTTAAGATTCAGGTTTGAAAGCGAACTCACCTTGGCATCTCTACAGATCTCCTCATACACCATGTGCATGGGTGTCACCTCAAAGTCCAAGATGTTGGTGGACACCTGAGCAAGGTTTGCCTCTTCCAGGTACCATCCCATTCCCTGAACCTTTCTCAGAAGCCCAGGCTGCAGGAGGAACATTCAGTGAATTAACAGGAACAAGAACATAATCAAAACCTCAGGGAAGTGATACGTACGTATAATTAGGTCAGATTGCCTTTATTCTCAAGTTCGAGATTTGACGCACACTGAAAACCTAGACCAACCCAGTGACGTCACACACAGACATACCTGATCTTTCCCACGGCCCTGTTCTCTAATATCCAGTGTGATTCTGTGAGCCTGTTCCTTAGTGCTCAGAAGGTTCACGTTGTAGGCAATGAGAAACTTTCGGGCACCGGTGACTGTGGCGCCCCAAGAAGGGATGAAGGTGGAGGGGCCATATTCTGGGGCCCATTCGCTCTTTTTTAACTGGGGGAAAGAGGTCAACAAAATGAAGTACTGTTCCTCAGAATTTGGAACACATGTATGAAGTCTAAAGGTTTTGATGCAAAAGCTTAGCATATGCATACAACCCAATCAGAATGTGTGCCCAAACTATGCTTCAGGTTTGATGCTGTGGTTGAAATTCCCCTACGCACCTGACTTACGTCAAACCTAGTGTTTCCCGACACCAAAAATTATCGAGGTGACTTCTCTGACCACAACCGATACATGGCAATGGCCACATGATGACACATCATTTTTCTCTAATATGATTGGTTCTTTTTATATGGCAACTCAGCAACCCCACATCTGTTACTGGCAAAGCAAATTTGATTTTTGATTACCTCAGCTTGTTACTCAAGTCATGAGTTCTTATGGTTATCATTATTTTCAAACAGACCTCTAGCTGTCTGGTCCATATGCATACATTATTACAACACACTAACTAAAGTTTTGGAATCATAGACTGTAAAAAAAGATGGATAGCATGTCTTCCTTCCGCTATAGAAAAGTGAAGCCAAAACATTCTCAGTAAGGCCGCTGTCATCTTGCGAAAATGTCGTCATTTGGAGCCAGAGTCTGCACAGTAGTGATCATGAGGTGAAGCCGTGGTGCCGCCCAAACTCCCGCAGACCCAATCGCAAACTCACAATTATGACACCACACCCCATTTTTATAGCATCAAATAACTAACTAAAAGCAAACTCATAAACATACTTGAACATACAGTAGTGTGACAAGAACTACCTAAAATGATGGAAACCATCTTTGGGAAAAATGTATTTGAAGTGTTATTTGATTGTTTAGTTTGAGTCACATCCCATTCGTTTACATGGAGAGGGGAGGGTTTATGATCTGTACTGCAGCCAGCCACCAGTTGGCGATCAAAATATTTTTGTCACGGTTTATGAATCCATTGTGTTCTTCATGTCACGTGTACTTGTGTATGTCTGTGTGTTACATGTCTCCTTGTGTTTCTGGTATTTGTCAA